>PVJD01006131.1:0-103381 GCA_004026545.1 Mormoops blainvillei | reverse complement strand
TTCTGCTCTCTGGATTCCGCCCTCCCGCCCCCCGCCCGCCACACACACACAACACACAACACACAGCTTCTGTTCTGGGGATGCCTGTGTGCTTGGCCCAGCCCAGTTGTTGGACGCACTGTTGAATGAGAGCAAGGCACAGAGAGGTTAAGCGACTTATCCAAGGTCACACAGCAAGCATGGAGCAGACCCTCAGCCTCATTTGCCCCAGGCCTGCTCCCGCCTGCTTGCCCACTTCCTGCCTCTTCTCTTCCTCCTCCTCCTTCCCTCCGCCTCCTCCTTTTCGTCTTTTCATTTTCTCCGCCTCAGTGTCTCTCTCTCTCTCTCTACCTGATTCTTTGAGTCCAGGGACCCTCTCCCCTCTCAATAGTTGTAAAAGCCCGCTGTCATCCCCCGCCACCCCCGCCGTCCCGCACAGAGAGGGGCCGAGAGGGACCTAGGCACGCCCCTGGAGTAATCCGCTGTCCTTGGCTAGTGTAGCCATGTGAGGGTGGCCAGCGGCCACCATCTGGGCAGCTCCGGGGGGCGCGCGTGCAAGCAGACCCAGCCACGGCCACGTGGCCACACGGCATCGAATGGAGTTCATTTTCATGATTTTGTGATGTTCGTTTAGAAAGTTCGACATGCAAGTCTTGCTCCTGGGTGCCTCTCTGCTGCTGGCCCCTGGGATGCCCTCAGGTCTCCGCTGTCCCTCTCAGGCCTCGGCCTGCTTATCTCTGCGGTGGGCGGTTGCCACCCTTGCGACCACTTCAAGCATGAATAGTCGGGGGCGCACATTCTCAAGCAGCCCCACCCCACGTGCCGGGCCCTCTCTGGGCTTTCGTAAGCGTGGCTGTGTGTGTGGCCGACAGAGGAGGATGGGGAGGCAGCACGGCCCCAGGCGGCACACGGCAGACTCCGCTTAACCTCCCTGAAGGCTGAGGCAGGGCCTGGTAGGAAGAGTCTGCCGGGAGTAGAGGTGTGAGGGGAGCTACGTCCAGGCTTGGGGGTCCAGAACCCCCAGCCTCTGAGGCTGCAAAAGCTGCCGCCTGGGGCCCTGGGGGCTTGGGGCTGGACTCATTGTCCTCCTGCCGTCTCCCCCGCGCAGGCTTCCTGGACTGGGTCCCCAAGAAGATGCAGCGGGTGGGCTGCGTGGAGCTGCTCAACACGGTGCAGAGGCGTGTCCAGCCGCGGCTGCACGTCTTCGGCCACATCCACGAAGGTCAGTGCGGGGGGGCGGGGAGGGAGGCCGCACCTGCCGGGGGCGTCTCACTGGCTCTTTAGAGGGTTCGTCTCACCTCGCCTTAACCCGGCCACCACCTCCCCGATCTCGGCGCTGGAGGGATGTGGCCCATGGTGTGGGCGATGGTGGTGAAGCCGTGGGCGGTGGTGGTGGCGGTGGTGACGGTGATGACGACGAGGATGTCAGTGGTGATGTCTCACTGGGGGCCTTCCAGGCACTGAGCTGAACACTCCACGTGGATCATTATCTCATTTGATCCCCGCAGCAGCCTTGGCAAGAGCGTCTGTCATTATGTCCTCTATTTAGAGGCAGGAGACTAAGTTGAGCGTTTCTGGGGTTTGCCTGCGACGCATCTGGCCCATGTGGCCGAGGGCCCCCCGACTCCCGCCCGCACCAGGCCAGACCCCCTCCCTGCTCCGGGTCCTGGCCTTATCCCTCAGCCGTGACCGGCATGGCCTTCCCTTCCAGGGTACGGTGTCATGGCGGACGGGACGACCACCTACGTGAATGCGTCCGTGTGCACCGTGAACTACCAGCCTGTGAACCCGCCCATAGTCATCGACCTCCCCACACCCCGGAACTCCTGACTGCCCGTGCGGGGCCAGCCCTCCCCGCCCGCAGCAGCTGCACACGCCTGGCGGGGAGTGTGGACCCCCGACCCCTCTTTCCCTGCAGACAGCCCGCCTGGCTGCGGGGACCTGCCCGGCAGATGAGTTGAGGCCTTGGAATGAAGAATCAATCATCCCTGACTTCTGTCACCTGGAGTTGGGACCCTGTAGGTCCAGCTGGGAGTTCTGTGCTCATTGCTATATCCTGTGCGTACATTCCGTGTGTACCTCGTTAAAGGACCTACCAAGCCCGCGGCCCCATCGTGTTCGGGAAATGGCTGAATCTTCATCCTGCGCAGTTGGATACCTTTGTGGGTTTGGGAAGCTACTGCTCTTGGACCAATCTTGGAAGTTCTTGCACAAAATCTCCCTCTCACCGAGGCTCTGCGCCGCTGCCAGCCCCCGGGTTGGGGGTGGGGGGGAGGTTTCACCGTCGGGTGCAAACGGCCCCGCCCCTCCGCCCAGGCCCTCCAAGGGAGTGTTCGGGGCATCTCAGGAATTCGACTGCGCCTGGCCAGGCCAGCACGCTGCTGCCTCGTGCCACCCCCTTGTTTTCTTCCTGTGGGCGTCTCTGCTGACTTGGACAATGGCTCGTGCATCCAGGGCACTTGCTCGCAGCCTGGGGGGTTCGGGGGTCTGGTTCTAGAGCATGAGCCACGTGCGTGTCCAGGACCAGCTGGAGCATTTCCAGGTCACACACGGCCCCTGGCCCCATGGGGGCTACACGGCTCTGCAGAACTCAACAGCCCGGAGGGTCCACAGGCCGAGGCCACCCTGCCTCCTGGATGCACCCATGTGGGCATGTGCCACGCCCACACGCACACACACATACCCCTCTTACTTTAATGAGTGGATCCCGTGCTTCTCATTACCACCCTCAAGTGGGTTCCCTCGGAGGGGCTTCCCTCACGTCGTTTGGACTCTGCCTGGCCTGCCCACAGCTGAGGACAGCCGGATGGGTCCCGGTCCTCGTTGTCCCAGCACCAGTTGGCCCTTTAACAGGAGGTGGCACATTGACAGCGCGGGCCCTCGGCTCCAGCAGCTGCACGCAGCAGGGCTGTTTCTATTTTTGAAAATCAGAACGGGTTGGGGCGGGTATGGGGTCGAATCCGTAGGGAGGGGCGCCCAGCGGGGGCTGACGCGGGCGAGGCAGGGGAGGCAGGGTAGGGTGCCCGGAGTCGGAGTCTGTCTTCATGGAAGATTTGGCTATTCTGTTCCTCATGGATTTTGGGGGCATCGATTTTGATTTTTTAAAAATATTACATTAAAATAGTATCATGTGTCGTCTTCACCGAATTTCTTGGTTTCCCCTTAAATCGTGCCCCTGAGAGGAGGGCCTTACCTCGCCGTAGCCCCGGCCTGGGAACCAGCATTTAGCACGCCCTTTGCAGTTACCCAGCAAGGGGGTACTGTCGGCCCCATTTTAGAGATAAGGAGAGAAAGATCAGAGAGGCAAGGTAACCTGCCTGAGGGTGCACAGCTCAAAAGGGGCAGAGGCAGGGTTTGAACCTTGTCTCTGGCTTCACAGCCCCTGCTTTACTACCACTGAAAGCCCCACCCCTGCAAGGCAGTGTGAGGTCCGAAGCTTTTTTCTTTTTTTTAATTTAAGAGTCCTGTTTAGAACCAGTCTGGTTTGTTTCTCATAGAGAAATCCTGTTCTCTGAGCCCAGCATCCTGGCCCCCCGAGGACCGTGATTCCTTCCCTACGCAGCAGGGTCCCTGGGCGACTCGGTCGCCATCCGGAGAGCCTGGCCCGGCCCTGCGTTGGCGCAGGCCAGCGTCGCGCTGCGGGGCGCAGAGCTTCGGGAATTCTGTTTGGCCCAAGTGGTTCCTGGTCGCTGGGGCTGTTTACAAGGTCTCGGGGAGGGGGTGGGGCTGACGCATGACGTGATGACGTGTGTGCACGTGGGGGTGGAGAAAACAAGGCCCTTTCGGTCGCCTCTGCTGACTTTCTATGTGGACCAAGATCTATAAACTTTAAAAATTTTTTTCCTAAGGTATCTTCAGAATATGGTGTATTTTTATGTGGAAGAGAAAAGTTACGAAGGCAGCTGTTACTTAAAAAAAAATTCATTAAAAGTCCTTGAGGTATGAAAGCTGATGGCGTGCTCCTCAATCATTTTGGCATAACTTGATTGTGGCTGTAATTTTTTTTTTTTTTTTTTTTTGTCAAGCATGTCAGACAATAAAGTCTTTGTAAAAAGAAAGAGACGTGCACATGGTGTCTCTTCTGTGTCTGTCTCTGCATGTCGTGGGGGGCCCTGGGGAGGCGGGTGGTGTCCTCCCAGTGAGTCCTGGGTCCTGGACGGGTTTCTGAGGCCAAAGACCTTCCTTCCTCCTGTCGGCGCCGGGCATCCTCCGCTCGCTCCAGCTTCCCGGGAGCCGGGGACTCCGGGGGACCGCCGAGGGGGCCGGCGCGGGCGGTGCCTTGCCCTGTTGTGTTCGGATGCCTTGGCGGCCTGGTTTCGCACGCCAGCGTCCCTCCAGGCGGCCGTCCCTCTGGGCTCTTGCTGGAAGTCGCGTGCTCGACCCAGCCCTCGTCAACCTAGGGGCCCAGCTGTGGCCCAAGTAAAGCGCTGGCAAGTATAATGACTGCAGGCTCAAAGCTCCGGGAGCTGCAAAAGTCCTGCCATTTTCAATCATCCAACGATTCATCAACACACCTACCCACTCACAGGCCCATTGACCCACCCCTCCGCCCTCCTCCCATCATCCACTCCACACTCGCTCACTCGGCGAGCACCTCCCATGGGCCTGGCTTGGGCCAGGGAGAGGGCAGTGGAGCCTGCGATAGGGTTAGGACGGGTGAGGAATGGACGTGGGGATGAGGGTGAGGGAGCCCAGGACGGTTGCGGTCGCTGGCTGCCAGTCCGGGAGGAGGAGCGTGGCAGCAGGAAGAACAGGTTTGAGGAGGGACCTTGTGTTGTTTGGGTCTCCTGAGCTGGAGGCGCCCTGCGCCCTTCCGACATGCAGGGAAGGGGCCCGGTGCCAGAGGGATGCGTGGAGCTGGAGGAGGAGGAGCCTGCCTGGAGACTTGCATTTAGGGGTCATACCCAAAGCCTTGGGGTGGAGGGTAGGCCTCCCAGAGGGCCTCGAGGAGGGCAGGAGGAGCCGCCGGGGCGACCACGATGGGGTCAGCCTCTTCATGAGCCTCTCCTGTCAGACTGCCTCCCCTGCAACCGGCCCCCATCCCTGCCCCAAAGAGCTCCTTCCCCCAAGGCCTTGATGGGGCCTGCAACCACCCAACCGCAGGCCACGTAGAGGAGCTGCCGGGCTGGGGACACCCCGCTGCTGAGCTCCGGGCTGGGTGCAGGGACCCTCTGCGGCTGCGGCCTCCTCTGGTGGCGCTGTGGCATTGCAGGGGCTGCGGGACAGCACCAGGGGCCTGGGGCTCTGCGGAGAGGGACACGCAGCTGCTGCCCCGCCTCCTGCCCCTGCCGCCTCGGGGGTAGACAGGCTGATTTGCCTGGGATTTGCACCTGGCGAAGGCAGGGGGCGCCGGGTGCCTCAGCTCTGGTGGTTCAGCCCTCTGGGTTCACGCGCACTCGCAGCCATCTTTCCCCAGGTGTCCCCATGGCATGAGGGGACGGCGATGCAGGATGGGGTCCCAGGTAACCCTGCCACTGCCCGGGGCAGAGCAGTGGAGGCAACTGGCCAGCTGCCTCCCCGCTCTGTCCGTCTGCCCTTTGGTAAGTTCGCTCTCAGGGAGCCCCGCCCCCAGTGGCTCTTTGCCACCATTCGGCTTCCCTGGACCTGATCCTTGAACCTCCACGGGGACCAGATTCCCAGCCCTTTTCTTCTAGAAGAAACAAGCCGCCTGAATAAGCTAGTGGAAGTGACACGCTCTCTGGGCAAGGGCTTCACCCAGCCTCTCCCCTAACACCTCCCACAGCTCCCAGCCAGGCCCACAGCTCCGGGCCAGCTCCGGCGGCTTGTCCCAGAAGGCCTTAGACAGGGGCCGCCGCCCCTCGAAGGCGGAGACCATGAAGCTCTCCAAGATGTGGGAATGGGCCCCGCTGTCTGGATGCCCGCGGGGGACTTTGGACGCTCCCCTGATCCCCGAGAGGAAGCTGGAGGCTTCCTTCCAGTCTTACATGCTTGGGGCCCGCGAGTGGCAGACGGGGTCAGGCTTGGGGGCCCTGAGGGTGAGCAAACCCAGTGTGCAGGGGAGATCAGGGAAAGCTTCAGGGAGGGAGGAGCCTGGCCATGCCCTAGCAACAGAAAATGATTTTCCCCTTTAAAAAATTTAAAAAAAAAATTTTTAGATTTACACCAGAGTCGTGAAGGTAGCACTCTATGCCTTTCATCCGGTCACCCTCATGTTACTGTAACCATGGCACATTTTTCAACTAAGAAATTGACGTCGGTGGAACACTGAAACTGCGTTCCTCCCTCGGATTTCAACGGTTTTTGATTCATGTCCTTCCTCTGTTCCAGGATGCCACCCATGAGTCCACATTGCATTTTGTCATCGTGTCTCTGCAGTCTCCTGTGGTCTGTGAGAGCTTCTCAGTCACTCCTCGATTTTCGTGACTTTGACAGTTTCAAGGCATCCTGATGAAGCATTTTGTAGGATGTCCTTCCGGTTGGGTTTGTTGGATGTGCTCTCGTGGCCAGTCTGGGGTTACGCATTAAGAGAAGAATAGTTCCACCACCGGAAAAACCCCCTCGTTTGGCCCCCTTTCAGTCACACAATTTTCCAAAATGGCTTTTGCAATCCCCTGGCAGGGGGTGAGTTTCCTGGTGGCCCATGCCCCCATCGGAATTGAGGGTTGTCCACTTAAAAAAAATTCAGCCATGAGTAGTTGGCTGTTGTATGTATCTCCCCGTGGTTTTAATTTCCGTTTCCCTAATGGCTAATGACGTCCAGCATCTTTTTATGTGTTTATCTGCCATTCACAAACACTCTTTTGTGAAGAGTCTGTTCAGATCTTTTGTCCTCTTCCTTAAAAATGAGGTTGTTTGCTTTTGAGTTTTAACAGCTCTTTCTGCTCTGGATTCAAGGCCTTCATTGAGTATGTGATTTGCAAATCTTTTCTTCCACTGAGTTGTCTTTTCATTTTTTTTTTAACAGTTTCTCGGAGAGAAAGTTTTTAATTTTGATGAAGTGCAATTGATCAATCTTCTGTTCTGTGAATTGTGCTTTTGGTGTAGAGCCTAATCATTCACTGCCAAGCCCGAGGTCAGGCAGGCTCGCTCCGATGACTCCCTGTGGGAGCGCTAGTTTTGTATTTTCCGTTCCGGTCTGCGATGCAGTTTGAGCTCATCTTTGTGGAAGGTGTGCGGGTACACGTCAAGTTTCACAGTTTGCACATGGACACAATTTGTTGAAATGCCTTTGCACACTTGTCTATGATCAATTGACTGTATTTGTGGGGATGTATTTCTGGGCTATTTATTTATTCTTTTACGACTCCACTCAAGGATACGTTATTGATTTGAGAGAGAGGGGGAGAAAGATAAATGTGAAAGAGAAACAGCTATCGGTTCTTCCCGTATCTGCCTCAACTGGGGATGAAACCCACAACCGAGGCAGGTGCCCTGACGGGGAATCGAACCCCTGGCCTTGCTGTGCACAGGATGTGCCAACCAACTGAGCCACACTGGCCAGGGCTGGGCTCTCTACTTTTTTGCCCATTGATCTATATAGTCCATTTTTTTGGGACCAATATCATACTCTATTGATTATTATAACTTTATGGATAAATCTTGAAATTGGGCAGTGTGAATCCTCCAATTTTGTTGTTCTTTTTCAGGGTTGTTTTGCTATTCTAGTTCCTTTACTATTCCACATGCATTTTAAAGGTAACTTGACATATATAAATCTTGTTGAGATTTTGGTCGGGATTGCATAGAATCTACAGATCAAAGGCGAGGGAAGTGGTATTTTAAAAACATCGAGTGTCACAATCCTTGAAGATCATGACTCTCTCCGTGTACTGAAACCTTTGGTTTCTTGCGCTCACGCTTCCATTTTTCATACAGATTCTGCACACATTTTGTTAGATTTATAACTACTTCACCGGAGGGGGGATATTATAGATAGCGCTTTTTAAAACTCCACATCCCAGCTATTCCCTGTGGGCACATAGGCATATGTTAACTTTTGTAGATTGACTTTGTAACTCAGCCAGCATAGTTAGCTTTTTAGGTGGGCTCTTTGGAATTTCCTATGTAGATGATCACCTATTTCATCTGCAAATGGGAACAATATTACCTGCTCCTTTCCATTTTTATTTTTCCTAGTTTTTTTTTCTTGCTTTATTGCACTGGCTAGGACTGTCAGTACGATGCTGAATGCCAGTGGTGAGCGGGAGTGCTTTCCTGGTTTCCAATCTCAGGGGAAGGCATCCACTCTCACCAGTCACTACAATGTTAACTCTGTGTGTGTGTGTGTGTGTGTTTTAATCCTCAATGGAGAATATATTTATTGATTTGAGAGAGGCGAAGGGAGAAGGAGAAACATCGATGTGCAAGAGAAACATCAATCAGTTGCCTCCTGTACTCATCCCAACCAGGGATCGAATGTGCAACCTTTTGGTGTGTGGGACGGTGCTCCAACCAACTAAGCCCCCTGGCCAGGGATTATAGTTTTTCATAAACGCCTTTTATTCAGTTAAGGAAATTCCTTTCTGTTCCCAGTGTATTGAAAGTCTTTATGAATTAATGCTGAATTTTGTCAAATGCTTTCTCTGTATCTACTGGGATGATCATACATTTGACATGAAAGACCCGGGCAGGGGTCTGAGAGTTTACCCTCCTGGGAGCTCACTGGACTGCCTGGGTACGTAGTTTCACATTTTTCTTCAAGTTTGGGAAATTCTCCTCCCTCCCCTCCTGGGATTCCCATCGAGTGCGTGTGTTTTAGTTAGTACACCTGATTTTGCTGCACAGGTCCCAAAGGCTCTGTTTGTTTGTTTGTTTTTTCTGTTTTAAGACTAGATAATCTCAATTCACCTATCTTCAAGTTTTCTGAGTCTATAAAATTACTTCTCATTTTTGAAGGACTTGTTGCTATAGGATTTTTCCTACTCTCTTTTTCCCTTTGCCTTTCGATTTGCGTCCATGTTTTCCGTAAGCTCTCCCATCCTTCCTTGTGTTGTGTCTACTGCTGAGTGTGCCGAAGGCGACCCTCATCTCTGTGGCAGGTGTTCCTTTGTAACACCCGCTCGGGATACGGGGCCCAGGAAGAAGGGGAGGGGGGCAGGGCAGTGCCACCTGGGAGGAGGGCCTAGGCCTCGCAGCCCGCTGGCCTTGACTCTGAGGGGCAGCCATGGGACCAGTACAGCAGGGGCACAGGTCTGACTGAGGACGAGGAAGTACTCAGGGCCTGGAGGTGGGGAGGGGACCTTCAGTGTCCCCCAGGCACCCAGCAGGCTCTAATGAATGAAACCTCCGGAAACTCTGAGTTTTTAAGCATTTCAGCACTGGTGGTTCTTTTGAAGTCTCAAGAACCATTTCTGCAAAGGGTAACCTTTTTATTTGCTCAGAAGAATGAGGGAGGGGTCCTGAGGCTCAGGGGCGATGTCAAGGCACCCGGAGGAGCGGTCCCTGAGGCTGGGCCGAGACGCAGTGCGGAGCCCGGCCAGGTACCTGGAAAGACGCTGGCTTGGTGTGGGCCCGGGTTTCGTTCCTGGAGATACTCCGGAAAGTCCGCGAAATCTCCCATGTCACGTGATTCTCTCAGTCTTGGGGACAGGCCCTGTGGTCTCTGTCCACACCGGGCACACTGCCGCGGGCACCTACTGGAGGAAGGCTCGGAGGAAGTCGTTGTAGGAGATTTTTGAAGACAGTGTCTTGTCATAGTATTCCAGAATGTGGAAGAACTCCTCCTCTGACAGGTTGATGCTGTACTGTCTCAGGACCTGCAGGACAGGAAGGAGCAGCTCTGGCTTGTCCTGGTGCCGCTCAAGGAGGCGGGCTGCCAGGGAGGGGCTGCGGACGCGCCCCTCCGCCCGAGCCCGGACACCTCACCGCCAGGGTCGCCCCTCTCTCCTTTTCTCTCACCGTCTTTTCTCTCTCCCCTATCTTCTCTCTCTCTCTCTCCTTCCCTCCCTCCCTCCCTCCCTCCCTCCCTCCCTCCCCCTCACTTACGTTTTCCTCCCCACCCACTCTCTCCTGAGGCAACCTTGAGGGAGAAAGGCAAGTGCCAAGGATGGTGATGCAAAGCAAGGACATCCCCAGTGACTGTCCCACCACCACGCAGCTCGTCTCTTCCGAGAGAGAAACGCATGCCCGCCCGTTACACGTGGCTGAGTCAATGTGCAGCTGAACAAACCCTAACAGACAGTCACCTAGTGCATGACGCCAAAGATCACACATGTAACCGGGGGCGACCCACGCCCTCCCACTGTCACCCACTCGTCTTTTCCTGGGGACTGAGGGGAGCGGATGGCCGAGAATTTCACTGGACCCCAAAGGACAGACAAGCCACGTGACCCGGAAAGCGCGGCGGGCCTGCGGGCGGGGGCCTGACCTGGGTCCCCGGCTGCGCTCCAGGGCGAGCGGGGCGCGGGGGAGGCTCTCACCAGCCAGCACCCAGCACTGGCCCCTGCAAATGCAGCCCCTGCCCACCCCAACCAAGGATAGACGTCCTGCGTTATGATTATTATTGAAGGAAAGGTGTTAGAGTTTTAGTTGAAGCAGAGATAACCCGGGAGATACATTTTCTGTAAGTGCATTCTGAGGCCATAAACCTTTGGGTCTTTGATGTCTTGACTGAGTATTTTTCTGGCGGAGACATGTGGTTTTCAACCTCAAGCTCTGGACCAGGCGGGGATGGGGGCAGGTCCAGGCGTTCTACATTATTCTGAAAGTGGGGGTTTAAGTCGTCCTTGGGGTGGCTGTTTCTTTCCTCTGGAGAAGCAGAGCAAAGGCGCTGCAAGGTAAAGGCTTCCAGGCCAAGCACGGTCCCCCTGGAGGGGCGCTGTGGTCCCCGGGAGGCACTCCCTGCAGCCCGTGTGCCCCTCAGCGACGTGTACTCCCTCGTGGGGGTGTTAAAGGCACCAGAGTTCAGACTCCGTAGAGGACAGCCGCTGGGCCCACCCTGCCGCGGGGAAGTGAGCTGGTTCGCCTCACGGAGGGCAGCTGGGGGGCACGGGGCTCCGGCGAGGTAGGGCTGTGTCTGTGGGCCTCTGAGTGGCCACAGCTGGGACTGCGCTCCAGCACCTCAGTGCTTCTGTTCTGCGGGTCTTGTGAGGCAGACGCAGGCCCTGGGTCCCCCACAGGCCAGGGGAAGGCCTGATGTGGGGCCTAGGGGCTGCTGCAGCTGGGCTGTGGTGTGGGCACCAAGGAATGTCCCCACAGGGGTCCAGAGACCCTCAGGAAGGAGAACCCAGGTCTGCAGGTGAGGGGAAACCCACTATAACCTGGGAGCCCCAAGGGGTCGGACAGCTCCGCACACGCAGGCCTTCGGTGGGGACCAGGGTCCCCTTCCGCGGTTTCCTGGCCATGGCATTAGGCACCTGCGTCCTCTTCAGAGGCAAAAGACACACAGGAGCTGGGCTCACCTTCCGGAAATCAGCCACACCGACAAACCCCGTGCCACCCGCATCGTAGGTTTTGAAGGTGCGTCGCATCGGCCGCCAGCAGTGCAAAATTTTGGGCTGAATGCGCAGCAATGCGCAGTAAAAGGAAGAAGTCTCAGCACCAGCTTCTCCCTGGAAAAAAAAAACACAAACCACCAGGAGCGGGTGAGAAAGGGGCTTTTGGACGTGAAGGTCGCAGTGGACCCAGCGTGGCCCTGAGGTCCCCTCCCGCTTTGCTCCCGCTGGCCCTCTCCCCGCCCGCACACCGCTGGCACGAACTCACTGTAACAGCGGCACGCTCACCACCCCTGCGGCTCACTACGAGTCTGTGGGCGGGCTGTTGAAAAGCGCCTCTCCTACCTCCCCCAACCTGCAAGGAAGGGGGTTTCTTCATCCCCATTCCACGGATGGGACACAGTGACTCAGAGAGGGGACACGGAGGGATGAGTCCCGACCCAGGCTCTGTCTGCCCCCAACAGCTGTCAGCACCTTGTGCTCCCCCGCACCCCAAGATCCTCCTGGGCGCTGGAGGGAGGGCCAGGAAGGTGCCCTGCCAACTTCAAAACAGTTTGAGGGAAAAAGAGATTTCAGTTTGGGTCTCCTAGTTGGTTACTATAATAAACAGTTTTTTCAAAAAAAAAATCACAAGGTTGTAATTATATCTAGTAATTAGATAGTACACGGCCCTGTGATTATTTTATTTAGGGGCTATTAGACTGAAAACAAGGTAGTTCAGCATGTTCAGCCCCAGCGAGCGTCTGAGTGCCTCAGAGGTGAACTGTGGGCAACACTGTGTAACGCGCTCCGGGAGAGGTGAATTTGACCGTGGCACTACGTAAAACAGATCAGTACGAAGTTAAACCGCTTTCAATTTCACGCCACTTGGCCCCTATGACGGGCACTCAGCGGACACCCGGTCAGTGGACCTGTGTGTGCAGCAGAATAGAGTGTTGCTGTAGGTGGTTAGCTAGTTATTAATAAAGGAAGGCGGCGAAGGGAATCAGACATTGTTGGGCATCATCAACCAGGGGGCATGACCTTGCTTAGCCAGGAAGCTACAGCTTCACACCCTCCGGGGGACCCCAGCGGCGCCCCTCAAAGGGGATTAGCACCTCCTTCTGCCCATAAGGTGGGGGGGTGTTAGGACTGGCTTTTCTGTCTCCCTGGTCCACTTGCCCAAAAGTCAGGGGGGGGCGGTGCGGCGGGAACAGCACAGGCGCAGTACAAGTCAGAGCGGCACAGGGGCCGGTGCTCCAATAGGAGCCAAGATGGTGACCACAGAGGCCTGTCAATCTAGCCCAGGGAAAGAAGGGATTGGGAGGTGGCCCCATTGGGAGCCCAGGAAAGCTTGGGAAGTTGGTTGGTTATTTTGGGAAAGCTGCTGGCCTGTCCCAAGCCTGAGATAATATAACCCAGTGTGACAAAGAAGCTCGCTCTCTCTCTCTCACTCGGAAACCCCGCCGGCCTGGTTCCTTCACACATTCTCTTCGTGGCGGCCACGTGGGCCCCGCAGCTGCGCGGACCCCAAGCGCAGGCTCCGGGCGGGAGTTGGGTGCAGCCCTGCGGCCTGGAGCAGAGCTCAGCTCCCTGGACGGGGACTGAGGCCACTGAGCGCTGCCCGTGGGCTCCAGAGGCCTCAGCTTTAAAACCAGTGCAAACGCCGGACACCGGCCTTTGTCTTGGCCTTGCGAAGACACAGCTGGACTACTTCCGTGGCTGGAAAGACGGAGACGGGACACAGGGCGGCCTTCTATTTCCAGAAGGCTGAAATTAAATCCCGAAATTAAATTCAGACTTATTTCTGAATAAATCTCGCCACGCCACCATCTCCTGGGCCTGGGCGCGCCTGTGAAATGCTTTGCTTGGGATCCTGTGAAAGAGCCTCACTTCCGTCCGCAACGAAAGCACCCCGGTCCCCTTGCTCTCCTGCACCCAGCCTGGCCCGAGAGAGAGCTTTCCCATCCCAGCTGGTGCCACCAACCCAACCGGAGAGCCCCTGCCGCCTCCCCCGAGGGCATCTCTGCTGCTGAAGGCTGCGAAGAAAGCCCCGCGGGACCCAAGAAATGGCCCTTCCAGCTTCTCTGCAGGGAGAGGGCTGGCCCGAGCCTCCACACCTGTGCCCTGCCAACGGGGCTGGGAGGATGACCAGCAGGCACAGGGCCCTCTCTTCAGAGAGGGGCCTGAGGGAGGGGCGCGGCGCTGCCTGTCAGTCACGCCCAGGTAGGAAGGGTGGGGGATGACAGTCGACCCAGGGAGCGCCACTGCAGTCAGGTCTGGGTGAGGAGAGAGGAGCACACAGGAGGTGTGCTGGCTCCCAGCGGGGCATCCAGGGGCACCTACCGCTTCCTGTGAACAGTCTCGGTGGGGCCAGCCCCTCTGCAGCGCCGCGGGGGTGGGTGGTGAGCACAGAAGCCTCTGCATGGGGGCGGGCTCCGAGCAGGGCACGAGGCGCTCTTCTTCCCCGGCCACCCCTTGGGGGCTCTTAGAAGCCAGCCGACCTCCCCATCATTTACGGCAGGGGAAACCGAGGCCCAGGGAGGCGGAGGAAGGCCGGAGCTGGCAAACCCTGGGTCCCATGAAGATCTCACGAGGACACCCTTTCCTGTGTTCACAGAAAACTGAGCAGAGAAAGAACTGTCTTAAGCTTTTCTGACTTAACTGGGCCTGACCCTTGGATGCTAGCTCTTGCTTCTTGTCTAAACTAGAAACTACGCTAAGAGGGTACTTGATTTTGCGCAAAGTGATCGGTTTCGCTGCACAGGAACTCTCTGCGTGGGATAAACTGTGCGGGGCTGACCCTGCTCACTGTGCTGGGTGCGGGGCGGGGCCGGGCCTGGGCGGGGGCTGAGGGGAGGCCGCCAGGGCTGCCCCTCCCCTCCGGGTCTGCCGGAGTCCTGAGGTGGGATCAGCTGTGTTTGGTCCCCAAATCCACAGTGCCCACTGTACTTGGCATTTAACTCTATGTACCTCAATTCAATGCGACAGATGACGGACTAGGCACATGAAAAAGTTTTTCTTTTGCTTTACGTTTTGGATAAAACTCGGAAAGGCAAGTCAGTGAAAACGGTGGTTGAATTGGGTGTGGGTGAGGATCAAAAGACGAATGGGTGAGGACAAAAGATAAAACCCAAAGGACAGTGTCCTCCTGCTGTTATTTAAGCATCTTTAGGTTCTAATCCCTCCAGAAAACAAAGAGAAAATCGTGTGGATGCAGTTTATGCAAGAGAGAAAAGGGACCTCCGACCTGCCACCCACACCGAGGGAGCAGCGTCTGGCCTGTCTCAGGTAGCTGGCGAACGGATACGCACTACGTTTCAGTTTGAAGTGTTTCCCTCGGCTGCGGCCCCCACCCCCACCCAGCTTTGCCTTTTCAGTCGACCGGCTGGTCGCTGCTCCCTGGCGCATCGTGTGAGTGGCTGGCTCACTCCTGTTTGCCATACGGATGTTTCTGGGAGCTCTGGGAAGAGCCGTGACAATCAGGTGTCTGTCGCCACAGGGGTTTGAGAACTTGGGACCCAGGCGATTGGTTCCCAGTCTCTGCATCATTGCCAAGAAAGTAACTTTTGAGCTGTTTGCAGTGTTTCCAAAGCCTGACGGAGACCCCACCTCTACCACAGCTCGCCCCAGCCAGACGTGAGCTCCCCGACGGGCCCCGCCGCCGGCAGCGGGCCGTGGGCAGGGCCCCCAGTGGTCACAGGCTCACCTGGAAACTGCCTGGGGCTGGACAGGCCTTAACGTAATGGAGGAAATCGGGCAGCGGAGGACCATTTCCCAAGTGCGTGGACACGCCTCATACGTGTACACGCGTATCACATGTGTGTGCGTACATTTATATCACACAATGTGACACATATTGCATATGTACATATGCATATCATACAAGTGTGATACACAAACGCATGTGCACAGAGGGAATCTGAGCCGGGGTCCCTGGGGAGGTGGCAGGGAGGCTGGGGACATCCGATAGGTGCGGGCCTCCCCGGCCAGCGGCCCCGCCTAGCGTCTCGGCCTCCAGGGCGTCCACCTTTCGTATGAAGTGGGCCGAGAAAAATCGGAGCCCCTTTCAACCCCAGACCCAAACGTTTCCCGGGCATAACTTCCATACCATTTTGTGGGCGTTCTGGACTTTCATCCTCTGCATCAGGGAGGTCTCCTTCGCTTTCAACAGGAGGACGCAGCTCTGGAGGAAGTCGCAGTACGCGAAGTTCCCGTCGTTCTTCAGGTCGTATTTCACGATGAGCTGCTGACACTCCTCTTTGTTGATGTCCAGGTTGAATTTCTCCACAAGAGCTAGAGACAGAAACGTCGGTTCAGTGGGTGGCAGTTTGTCCCTGCAGTCGTTCACTTATACGTGCAGAGGTGCTTTCTCTGTGTGAGGCCTTTGCTTCCCGGGCTCAGGGATGGTGGCTGGGCAGATAGGAAACAGACGTGCGCAGGACGAACTAAGTGTGTGGTAAGGAGGGAGAGGGGCCCGCCTCCTGCCACCCCCACCGTCCTGGCATTTGCCTGCTGTCCTGGTTTTGCGGGGTCCCCCTCGTGTAGTCACAGCAGTGTGGACAGCATGCTGTACGAGCTGTGACCGAAGCGTGGGTAGAGCGAGGGCAGAGTCGGGAAGGGGCGTTCCCAGGGAGAAGGTTCCTCCCCGCGAGCCTAGGGGTGGGGCCGGGGCAGCCCCGGGGCTGGGTGTGGGCGTGGAATCCAGCCTGGGCCCTCCCACAGTTTGAGTCTTCACGCCAATGACAACCTGAAATGTATACAGCCTGTTCTGACACACATGGACCACCCTGGAGAGGACCAACCCTGCGAGGTTGGGGTTTAAGTCTGGCTTTTTGGTTAGAGCCATGGCGATGCCATGTCGGTGGCCCTCCCAGCTGCCCGGAGGCGGGCCTGTGCCAGTGCCCGAACGCCAGTGCCCACCTCCTCTGCGCACTGGCTCTCACGCTTGATTCTTGGACCAGCCGTAAAGCCCGGGCTGCTTTTGGAGCAACAGCTCATACTTAAAAGAGCCTGAGGTAGCGTCGGATTTTAGTTTAAGGCGAGAACACTGGGACTCCTACCGGACACCATGAAAGCAACAGAGTGTCAAGGAGCAGGGCACCACGTCACTAGTTATTGAGGCTGACGACGAAAACCAATGCAAGGGGGCTTGACAGGAACGACGCTTTGCCCCGCCCAGAGGGCCTGCTGCCGCCGGGGACACGCCGGCCGGAAACGCAGGGAGCTGTCGGGCGTGCGCCTCTGACGCTCCAACCTGCACGGGCCGTCAGCGGGGCACAGGGCATAGAGGACTTTTGAAAATTACTCATTTTTTACAGCACTCAGCTTGAATGCACTATGAAAGTCAGACAAGCCTGCGGAATAATGGGCTGAGGCTTAAACGAGTTCATGCTAAAAAACCGGCCCTGATGATAAGGACGACAACCCAAGTTAAGGCTCATCCTGCTCAAACCGAAAGAATTAACTAAAAAATAAGTGGGGCTCAGACATGCATAAAAACGGGTTGCCCGTCCCAGCAACTCACGTCACATTAAATCAATGTAACGACATTTGATTATTACTGATTTCCTATTTGTATATTTAATCTGTGTGTTTGGAGTAGGAACTCCTCACTCAAGGAGTATATTACCTTTTTGTGCATTCTTACGCCATGGTTATGATTAATATGAGCGGTTCCCAAGAAAAACATTTTCCTGAAAAAGGGATCTAGATGTTAGTCAAGAAGAGGGGAGCTAAGGGCGCTGTAAGTAGAGGGATGACAGGGTCCGGTTTATTTCCCTGGAATTACAATGTTGCATGAACAATGTGCAACAGTTAGTGGACGTATAAATCAAATTGGTGTAACTGGAAGAGTTTATCAAATTGATACATGATGAATAACAGTGAGCTGTGCGGTGGGCGAGCCTGCGTGTCACCAGCCACGCCCACTCTTCGCCTGTCCCCGCTCCTCACTGCAAGGCTATTAACGTCTACACGCTGCCCAGAGACCACAACCGAGTCTGGGCTCTGACGCTGGAAGTCAGGCGGGTGTGGGCTGCTCAGCGCGGGGTCGGCGGTTAGGAGGTCTTGTCCCTTGACACCCGTGTTTGTCAAGGTGCCCGGTCTGCCATCGCCACCGGATGCTCCCCACTGTGTTCCAAGGGATGGGCCTTGCGCCGGCAGGCCACGCTGTGTCACAGGGGACCTGAACCCGAACGCACCCAGAAACTCGGCCGTGGTGATGGCCCCGCGCCGGTGCCCGTCTCGCTCCTTGCACTCCTTCAGGAGCTCCCGCCAGCAGCCCTGGACCGTCCTCCGCAGCTTGCGCTCGATGGGCTCGCAGTTCTGCAGGGGCGGGGAGCCGGGCGCTGAGCCCACGCTGGCGGGCGTCTGGCGGGACAGAGAGAAACCGCCTTTAACGGAAGGTTTAAAATGGAAGGAATAGTGACAACTCACAGGTGTGACTCGGGTTCTGAGGTTTGCGATTTCACAGGCAGCGTCACCTCAGAAACAATGTGGCAATCAAACTATAGAGGGGACGTTGCCACTTAACCTTTGTATCTGTCACTGTGCTGGTTTGGTGGTCAGTCATAATAACTAAGGCAGTTCTGGAAATAAGTATGTAGCCAAGATTCAGATAGAGAGAGATGCTAATTCGATATGTCACTGGTGTGTATGTGAAGTGACAATGACATTTTTCACCAGAGGAAGAATCTCATTAATGAAAGGGATCTGCCTGTGCCTCCCATGGGACACCCGCACGCGCCCTCCGCCGCAGGCGGTGGGCCGCCCTGAGGGGCTGCGGGCCAGGACGGGGCTGTTCCTGTGTTGTTTTCCATCAGGAGCAGGGAATGAGTTGACTCTGGCCCAGATGCCCCAATGTCTCCTCGACACACGGTGACGAACTCGGTTGAACTCCTGGGCTTCCCGCCAAACCCTGGGTGGCCTGGGTCTCCCCATCTCAGTCCACGACAAAAACGTAGCCGTCTTCCTGGGCACTCCTCCCTTCCCTTCAACCCTGTTGGCTCTGCCTCAACAGTGCACCAGTGTCTGACCGCCGGCCACCAGCTGCCCCAGCTGCCCCGGCTGCCCTGGCCACCCCTGCCACATAGTGCGGCAGGCCCCTCCCGGCCCCTGCCTCTGCCCGCCCGCCCCCACCCACGCCGCTTGGGTCCTTGTCCCCAGGGTCTTTGCAGAGCCCTGCAGACGGAAGATGTCGCCCCTGTGTGTAGACACCTGGGAGGCTCCGTGGGTCACCCTTGGAGGGAGGCCTGTGTGAGTTTCCCGTGGCCGCTCTGACAGGTCTATATACCTGGTGGCTTAAAACAACACACTTGATTTTCCTGCAGTTCCAGAGGTCAGAGGCCTGACATGAGTCTTACTGGGAGCTAACGTGCAGGTGTCAGCGGGGCCGCACTGCTCCAGACACTGCGGGGGGAGAGTCCATTCCCGGCCTGGTGCGGGTTCGAGTGGTCCCACGCTCCCTGGCCGTGGCCCTTCATCTGGCTGCCAAGCCCACAACACCTCAGGCCGCATCTCTTGGACGGGACCCTCTCGCCTTTGCACGCCTTGCTTGCGGGTCCCTGTGGCTGCCTTGGGCTCACCAGGTGTGCCCGGATGGTCCTGTCTTAAACCAGCTGGTCAGCAAGTTCCATTCCGTCTGCCACCGTGACTCCCCGTTGCCATGTCAGGTGACCTCACAGTCCCGGTGATTGGGACGTGGGCGTTTGGTGGCCCTCCTGACCCCGCTACTGCCCTGTGCACCATCTTTGCCTCACTCGATACTTATTATGTTCGCTGTTTCCTGCCTGTCAGCCCCACAGGCCTGTGGACGCTGGGAGGGCAGGGACCTCCATTCCCTCTCAGCTCCAGGGACGCCCTGGCGCCCCAAGTCAGTGCAGGTCAAGTGAACAAATGGTAACTCCCTTGCCGTGCTCGCCAAGCTCAAAGCACAGTGTGCACGTGGCTGGGATCCCGCCCGCTGTCCCGCCCCCACCCCCACCCCGCCTGGAAACCCTGTCATCCTTGCTGAGGATGCAGGAGCCTCGGGGAGGCTGCCCCTCCCCCACCCGAGGCTGCGGCTTAGCCTGAGGCCAGGCTGGGGTTTGAAATCGGGTCTCTCTGTGTCCAACTGAGGGACCCTGAGCATGTGAGGGCACCTCTTAGAACCTCAGCATCCCCGCTGGTGGGATGGGTGTGACCCGCCTTCCCAGGGCACCAGGGCGGGCAGCAGGCAGCCCTGCCCACAGGGGCAACTACTTGGGCGTTTGCTTTCCAGACAATGACGCCGATGACGTCAGCAGCCCTGCCTCGTCTCACCCCCCTTTTCCTGCCCCGGACCCTCCTTGTTCTTCCCTTCCACCTGCCGTGCCTCCTTCCCTCCCCCACCCCTGTTACGCACACCTACCTCCCCCTCCAGGCAGGTGAAAGGTGGCGACCCACCGGGGGCCCCTCTCCTGCGGTCCCCACCCAAGGCTCACCCTGTGCCACCTCCTCCGTAACCCCCGCCCCGTGGGAACACAAGAGGCCCCGCCCGGGGGACCGTGGGCCTGGTGCAAGGCGCTGGGTGACACCCAGGGACGAGAACTCACATAGGGGTGGCTCCGCGGTTTCGTCCCTGCTTTCAGGTCTTGGGTGGGCAATGATCCCACACACTTGCTTCCTGTCGAGACGTCAGGGGCCTCACTGCCTCTGTGGGCCTTGACTGAGTCGCCCGTGTCCAGCGGGGTTGCCACTTTCTCCGAACTGAACCTGCTCAGGAAGTCCACGTACTTCAGCCTCCCCTTGGTGTCAACTGGCATCTCGCTCCAGAGCCTGTGGAACTGGCGGAGAAGCAGAGGTGTTTCCGCAGGGTCAGCGCCAGGTCCACGCGGGACCTGCCCTGGCGCTGGCGCGGAGTGGGGCGTGCCCGGCGCAGCGGCGTGCACGTGGGCTGCGATCCGAAGCGCATGGCAATAAAACAAATTAAAAAAGAAAAAACCCATTCGGCCTCCTCGGGTGCAAGGCCTGGGAAGCCTCCGGGAGCCTGAAGGAACGAAGACAAGAGGATTATTCATGGCTTCCGCAGGACGCTTTTTAATTGAATCAGGCCCTTCGCGAGCAGTTTAAGGCCATTAAATCTTGTGATTAGTCACGGTGACTGAGCAGCAGTGCAGACGAACATTTTAGGGGACAATGCAAATCAAACCCCTGGCCGGCCCTGGCCCCGGGGCAGCCCAGCGGGGCTCTCCCCTCCTCCTCCAGGCACCCCAAGTGCAAGTGCGGCCCGCAGCCCAGGCGGGCACCGCAGCCCTTGGTCGCCGGGTTTGCCTGCGCTACTTCGCCCTAAGGACGAACCGTGCCTTCTCACGGGGTGTCTGGAAAGCTGGAGGGAGGTGTGTGGCTTTGCATCGGTGCCATGTGATGTCACGGGCCGTGTCAGAGCCGCACGCAGCACGGACATGGCACAATGACCCCATGCGCCCTGAACAAGCCATTTCTGATGGTTTCAGGGCTTTCTGGGAGCCAAGAGGAATGGTCGTTTGCTTGCAGTTGGCTTTTTATAGCCCCTAGGGCCCAGTGGAGGCCCAGACCGCATGCACTGGGGGGGAAGCAGCCCGCACCCCCTGCCCCAGCAAAGGGAGGGACTGTCCCAACCTTCCCATGCTCCTGGCTTTGGGCTCTGCTGGGGTTTCCCTGAAGCAAACAGGCAGGGACCAGGCCCAGCTCTTTTTGAAGCTCTGGAAGTGAAGTTGCGAGGGGTGAGGGAGGGAGGGGCGTGTCTCAGGCCCTGAGAGGGGAAAGGGTTAGCTTAGGGCAATATTCCCAACACCGTGCCATTGGACCCAGAAGGTCGTGGGCTAAGTAGCCCATGCGAGGAGAAACAGAGGGGCCACTGGGGCCCCGGCTTTCTGCTTCCCAGCCTGTATTCAGAAGCCTCCTCCCCAAATAGAGCACCATTTTTGCCAATCGCCATCCAGCTGAAACCACCGTACTCGTGCCAGGCTGATGCTCTCGGCACTGCCGCCTGCCTTGGGGATGTGTCTGCGTATTTTTAGAAAGCAGAATTTAAAAATAAGCGCTTGATGTTGTTGGGGGGGGCGGGCTTGATGTGCTGGGGATGGCGAAGCTTTCCTAGCGGACAATTAACATCAAGACGCTCTGTCCTGGACACCAGATATGAAAGAATGTCATTAATTTATATCTATAATTAGAGAAAAATTTTACTTGTTTAGATTAAATGGAAAACCTTTATTAGTAAGACCTTTATTAGTTGGCCCCATAGAATAATAAATGCGACTGCATTAATTTTAAAGGCGTCTATCCATTTATAGTGACACAGCCGTGTTCGGTGCTCTGAGGGACAGGGTCATTTGGGAACAGTATTTTATTTAGCAGAAGTCATCATAATGCCCAAGAAAGGCAATGTTTTAGGAAAGGTAATTCTAGTGCTCATCTACTGGTGTCTCTAAGGAGTTCATTCTCTCTGGGAGGCGAGTCCAGTGGCCTAGGTGGGGGTGAGGGCAGGCAGGCTGCTTGCCCCGCCCTATGAACGCTTTCGTCCAATGAGACTTGAGCTTAGAGGAAAGAGTGACATTTCCACCCAGGGTCTGCTGGGAGCTCCTAGGCTGGGTCTGAGCTGAACCAGGAGGAGGGAGGGGCGGAGCTGCTTTCCTGAGTGTTTTGGATTTCGTTTTGTCACCTGAATTATCCTCTGCGGATGGAGCATCGATGCACCTGAGAACTGGCGAGGGCCTGTGGCAGGGCATTTTCTGGGGTGAAGGGAAATCCTCTCCCGAGACTGGATCACTGGTGTTGGGCTGGTGGGGGTGAGGAGCCCGCACCAGGCCCTGTCCACTCACGGGGACTTGCTGAGCACCGGCTGTGCCAGGTGGGTCCTGTCTCTGGGGCACAGTGACCGCACTTCCCCGCAACCTCAGCTTCCCCGCAACCTCAGCCCTCTGACGGGCTCAAGAAAAGTTGTGATTATGTAGATATTTGGCCATTTCTCCTAGTTAGGACGGGAGTGGCACTCTCTCGTCTGGGGACCGTGGAGACAGCTGGGGGTGGGCATGTCACCAGCATGCCTGGGATAGTAGCTCGGGAGCCTTGGAAAGTCCCAGCCACAGAACCAGGGAGGTGGGAGCTGGGGAGGGACAGAGCGGCATGCCAGCTCCGTGTCCCTGTTCAGACTGGGGGAGCGACAGCCTCCCCTTTGGATCACAAAAGCTTAGGGATGTTCCAGGGAAGGAGGGAGAAGGGTAGTGGCAGCTGGAGCCCAATTTTATCTGACTTTAAAAATAAAAGTGATACTTTTTGCACCCTGATTGAAACGATGCAGTTCATACCTTTTACATAAACAGAAGGCTCTGGAGAGTCTTCAGTAAAATTTGAAACAAAACAAAACAACACAACCTCCCCCCCCCAAAAAAAAACCCCTTCAAGTACTTCTAAAATAGAGGACTGTCTTAATCTCGCTACACTGTGGGGAGGCCCGCCGCTCACACGGCAGTGCCGTGCCAGGCACACTCTTACTTGTTCATCTGTCAGAATTTGGACGTAGCGAGTACAAATGGCCCTGAACTCGTCCCCAGACACCGTGCCCGTCTGGAAGGTGTCGAAGCTCTCAAAGTCCTGAGCGATGGCATGGTACTGGGAGGCCACTGCTTTGTGGAGCCGAGCCAGGATCTCTTGGTTCGCCATTTCCTTGGGAGGCCTGGGTGGCGGGCCTTTGGGCATTTTCTCAGCCCACTCAGAAGCAGTCTAGGCAAAGAGAACAGAAAATGGATCCATTTTGCAAATAATAGGTCACCACTTGGCTCTGGGCCCGTCACCCGTGGCAGGTCCCGGAAGGCCCTGCTCAGGGGAGACAATGAGGCAACAGACAGACGGGGTCCTGCTGCAGGTCTAAGCAGGATCCAAACGTGGGTTCAAATTCAGCTGCCGCAAAGAAGAGGCAAGAGTGAGCCCCGCGGGCAGGGCCGCGAGCTGCGCCAGGGCCCGCGGGGCAGGCCTCCTACCCTCGCTCACCCGACTAGTCTCCTGGTTTGTTTAACACATGCACAGTACGCGCCTGCCCTGCGTGGTGAGGGACTCAGCAGCGACACGTCTGTGGACTGCTTTCATTTCCAGGCACCAGCGAGTGGCTAGCAGCAGTTAGAATCAGCAAGGTACTCTGGGTGGCCATCATGACATGGCGCTGCAGCCCCGCTCTTGGCTGAGAGCTCCCTAAGTCTGAGCCTCTACTAGCCCCACAGGGATTTAATCCTGGGGAGCACGGGCCAGTGTTCTCAGCCTCACCCAGGCAGTGAACACGTGGGTGTGGGGGTTGTTTCAGGGCCTGTGACGCTGTCCGTGGTGCTGGAGAGCTCGGGAAACGGATGGTGTCCGCGGGGCGGGGGGTGCACTGGGGAGACAGGGCTCCATGATGGAGTCAGGCTTGGGAGACTGGAGCTCTGAGCCCTGAGCCTCCTGCAAGGAGACAGAGGCAGGGAGGGGGAGCACGGGGTGGGGGCAGAGCCCTGACACCCGTGAACTTGCTGCACTGACCTGTGGTTGCTGCATCGGCAGGTCAGAGGCTCAGTGACAGCGAGGCTGGGCGGGGATGCTGGGTTCCGTGAGAACCCAGTGCACAACAGCTAACCCTGCTCCCGGGTATGTTCTGAGATGGGCTGGCTGGGTTTCCCCACATCAAAGCCCATTGTGACTGCTGGCCATGACATCAGCCCTTGCGACGCTCTGGCACTGTGCTGAGACCTTTACCGGACGGCCACATTTAATCTCCCGAACTGGTGTTAAAACCCAGTCACGACTCACTTCCAGCGATTCCACAGCCATCTGTGCGTTATGTCAGCCTCCTGCAGGACGGAGCACGGTACTGCTTTAGGAAAGCGTAGTGCGTGTACAGCGGGGTGTCCTCAAAAACAGGAATGCACAGGCTGCCACTCAACCACAGCCCGCCGCATCCTGCACCGCCCAGGGGTCACAGAAGCTTTTAAATATGTCCGCGTGGGGCCATCGGCAAGGTCAATAAATGCCTTTCTTTTTAAGACATGAAAGTGCCGTTACTGATGCATCTTCCATAGTTTCAAACAGTCGACGAAGCACCCCCACAGCTACGCACACAGCCCTTCCCTAACCACCCCGAGGGCATGGGCGCTCAGGTCACAGGGGCCGACTCTGGGCGTAGAGTCCTGCCCAGGTCCCTCCTTACCCTCATCAGGTGGACAGAACGGGGCAGAAGACGGGTCCAGCACGTCCAACACAGGTGGACAAGTACAGCACGGGGAGGGGGTGGTCCCGAGTCTGAGTCCCGGCCCTGCACGAGCCCCTCCGCCAGCACGCTCCCCTCCCCTGTCTGGGTGGAGGCGGTTCCGGGGAGATGAGGCAGGGAAGTGCTCTCGGAAAGTGTTGAAACACAAACCGGAAACCCCGTTATCCTAACAGCAGATGTGGGAGGGTTCTAAGTAGCACCGGCACGCTTTGGGGAGTATGCCAGAAACCCCAGAGGAAATGGAATAGTTTCTAGCAGAATAGGGATTACTAAATTTAACTTAAGAACTACAGAGGCCTGAATAGATAGGCAACATAGAAGAAACTGATAGAGCTGTTCAAAGACTGACCACCCATCACTAAAAAGGCATCAGGGCTAGATGACTTGAAGGACCAGCTATATCTCTGGAACATAAAAGATCATTTTTACATTAGCCAAATCCTTCCAGAACAAAGGAAGGGGTATCTAGTATTCCGATTCATTGCAGATTACCCTACTACCTAACAGAAAAACATAATAAATAAAGAGACCACTTGAAGGGAAAATTATAAACAAGTCAAATTTATAGACAGTCATGCAAAGACATTAAAAAATTTAAAAACATCAGGAATATTTAGCACCGTATTTAAAAACGGCACACCAAGTTTAACGAGGGTTTATTCCACGCATAAGAATGTTCAAGAATTACCAAAGCCTTCAGTTTCTTGCTTTAGCAAAGGTCACATGTCAACATATGGCAAAAAGGCATCGATCCAGGCTGAGCAGCCACTCCGGATGACACGGTGTAGGACAGGACAGAAAGGGCCAACCACACAGAAATGAGACCGACATGCTCTGTGCGGGGCGATCGGCCTGAGCGCAGGTGTGCGGCACTGTCTGTGGATGTGGGAAGTGGGTGGGACGTTGAGGGGTCTCCCTTTGCATTCGGGACAAGCGAGGTGCGCTTGCCGGCGGCTCTGCTGCCCACGTGTCCAGAGGCCCCAGCGTCTGAGACAAGACACAATGATGAAACACATGCTTTCAACAGACATCAATGTTGAAAAAAATATGAGTGATCCTTACTGGTGGGTCTGGGTTCACGACTAGAAAACCTCAAGACAGGAGATTCAAGCTCGAAGCACATTAAAAAGCAATACCATTTTTTTATAGTAATTATAACTAGTTAGAAATTGTATCATGAAAAACTCCATGTTTACATTAACAATGAGTACCCTGGGGTCGGTTTCATATGAAAGGTAAAGAAATATACATGTTCTGTTGAAGATTAAAGACACAACTGGAATAACTGGAGAGACATACTGCATGCCTGGGTGTGTGATCAAAAGATCAAATCTTTCTCGAGTGATAAACAAGTTTAGTGAGATTCTAATAAAAATATCGATGGATATTTGCAGGCATTATTAGACCTACTGATATTAAAGTTGATAGAGAAAACTACATACATGAGATTTGCCATGACATTTTTGGAAAAGGTTGGGAAGGAAGTTTTTGATCCACACGATATTAAAACGCCATAAAGTTCATATAACAGAATAGTATAGCGAGGTCTGTGAACAGACCAATCCGTGGACACGCACTCTGACTGTTACAGAAAGAGGTGTCCAGCGCTGCTGAGACGTTACCTCGCCGGGCCCATTTGCTATAAAAGTCGCAGAGAATGTAAGGCCACCTCAAAGGTAACCCTGGGTAGAAACACCCCTCCTAAGCAAGATGGAGCCTCCGCGGTCCACAGGGGAGGGTTCTTTCTTTTATCCCGAGTCATTAGCTCCAGAACACGGTCCTCCTGAGGTCTCCCTCTCCGCACAAGGACCGAGTCCTTCCGGCAGCTTAGGCTGGGGTCGCCTGTGACATTCCCTTCTGTCACCCACATCCCAACCACCCGCACCTCCCAAAGGTTCTGCGCGCGGCGTGGATCCAGAATGTGTCGGCTCCGTCCTCGCCTCCCGGGCCAGGCCGCCGGCATGTCTGGCCCAGGTCCCTGCAACAGCCTTTCTGCTTCCTCTTCCTCTGAGGGTGATCTTTTTAAAGTGCACCCATGTGCATACATGGACACGGGTATCAACCCGGGTGTCTGATGGAGCAGTGTGCGCGGGCACAGGCAAGTGGGTGATTAGGGCTCCCATGCTGGGAGTCTTGCTTCCCTGAGGGCCAGGTGTCCTGAGGTTGGGGGTGGGGACAGTCTGGCTGTGAGGGATGCTGGGGAGAGGCTGGTCTCCGAGCCCTGCTAGGTGCAGCTGAGGCAGTCCTGGATGTGAATCCGGTCCCTGCCCTCCCCGTAGGTAGAGATCATGGTAACACCTGAGTCACACCGAATCCTGGGACCCCGGGGAGAGGGCATGTGACACACACGCACGCGACACACTCGCAGAGGATGAACCCTCAGCGCACGCCTGGCAACTACACCATTCGCAAGCACCCTGGGGCACTGCCACAGGCCAGGCACGCTTCTAGACACGGAGGCAGAGGGAAGAAGTAACCCTTAAATAGAGTCTGCCCAGGTGGGGTCTCTGGGGAAGACAGAGCGGGGCGCAAGTCTCCCAGGTGAACAGAGCAGGGAGGCAGAGGAAGTGAGGGTGAGAATCAGCTGGATATCGCTGCCCTCGCTGACCGGGAGGACGGGCAGACGGACAGACGGACGGCCATGCAGGGTGGGAGGCTGGCAAAGGCCTGGAGCAGGGAACCGACAGAGGGGTGTGCGCTAAGGACTGCCTGCAGACAGGGTGCTCCCCTCCGTCCACCCTCCCAAGAGCACAGCCAGGGGCCAGGTCTCCCAGAGCCGGAGCCGGGAGGGCAGAGGCAGAGGGGCTGGCAGGCGGTTTCCGGGGGACCGCAGCTCTCAGGAAGCTGCTTTTGCTGCCAGGGGAGACATTTTCCACTGTTTGTAAAAGTAATTACTGCACGTTCACTGCAGAAAACTTAGATACCAAAGGCACAAAGAAAAAACAAAAATCACCGATCGCCCCCCTCACCCCCCACCCCGGTGGCACTACTGCCGCCGCTGATGCGCACGAGGACTGGACCATAGACAGAAGACGCCCAGGCCCCAAGGATGTGGCCCAGCTGCTCCCCAGCCCACGTGGCCCAGAGCCATTGCCTCCGAGGGCGGCGCTTCTGGCCCTTCTGAGGACACTCAGGCTCAGACCCTAGTGGGCACCCCCGTCTGGTCCCACGCTCGCTGCTTTTAGCAAAGCCACTCAGCCACCGCCCGCCTCACGGCGCGGCTGGAGAAGCCAGGGAAGCACAGATGGCTCTTGGTCTGGCGTTTTTGTGTCCCAGGCACTTCTCCTGTGATCGTTGCGTCTGAAGGGGTGGAAACAGTGCTTTTTCAGGAACGAGAAGAAATGTTTCTCCTAATCAGAGAAGACGCCGCTGCCTTCACATGCAAATGCCACCCTCCAGCACGCGCTTGCTTTACATAAAAAGCCCCCTCAGGACAGGAGTTACAGCTGCCATGACGACGAGGATGAGGCTGTGAAGAGAGGAAGGCGGGGACAGCCGAGGCCCCCGGCACCCACCCTCGTCCATGTCCACATTAGTGTCCAGAATGCAAAGCCTGGCCCTGCGTCCTCAGTGCCCCGCCTCCCTCATCTGACAACTAGGTGCACGCACAGCTGCTCTGGTCACTCTTAAAAAATGTTTAATCCTCACCTGAGGATATGTTTATTGATTTTATAGAGAGAGGAAGGGAGAGAGAAACATCGATGGGCTGCGTCCCACATGTGCCCCAGCCAGGGATCGAACCTGCAACCTTTCGGTGTACGGGATGACGTAACAACCCACTGAGCCACCTGGCCAGGGCTGTTCTGGTCACTTTTCGAATGGGGAAAAAAAAAGTGTAAACATGCACAACAGTCAGGCCCAATGAAAGGATTTTGAAGAAATCTTCTCATTTATTCAAGGGTATTCACGGAAGCTTGTTTTACAGAACAATTGTCCCTCTAGAAGTCCCAGAGAAATACGGACCACCACTGCCAAGAAGAAGATTCCAGGTCCCCCTTATGCCTCCACCATAGTGTTGGGAAAATATACCAAGGAAGTGCTGTCCCTGTATGTGACTTTTACGGGCATCAGAGAGCCGGCCGCTCACCCCACTTCTACAGAGCTGCTCACCTTGAGGGGCGCCCACGGGTCTCCTAGGGCGGGGAGCAGATCAGAGCTCTACAGCGCACACCTGCAGCTCTGAACCCCGCACCTGCCACTCCGTGAATCGCCCAGTGGCTGCCCCAATGGGTGGGGTCAGAGGGAGGAGGCCCTGGGGGTGGGCGGAGCCACACAGAATTCCCTGGGAACCCATCCTTTCAGCGCCAGCTAGGGGCCCCCTCCCCGCTGCATCCCGACATCTGACAATGTCTTTGGCTGGACTAGGGTTCCTCCCAGCACACACAGCTGCCTGCAGATGCGTGTGCTGGGATCCCCAGCCCCTGTCCTCCCCCGCCCCCCACCCGGGGCCCAGGCTGCAGGGACGGCGGGGCTTCCGGGGGCAGCAGTCGGCCACACTCTGCCTGGCGCAGCAGGGTGTTGGCGCTCTCTTGCTGCAGCGGCCCCCTTACAGGGCTGATTCCAGAGAAGACTCTACTGCCCTGTCAGCAAGGTGCGTCCACACACATTCTCGGCTGGCTTATCCAGTCTGTCTGTCCCCTAAACAACCTCTCCAGGTAAAGGGAAGAGAGTTCTTCACAGGGAGGGAGGGCTGACTTGTCAGGTAGTCAGGTGGGTGGGAGACAGAGACCACGGACGCACACATTCGTTTTCTTGTGCGTGGCCTTCGAGTCCCCATTTCTTCACACTCCCTGCACCTGAGACTCCGGGGTCCCCCCACTGAAGAGGCAGAGGACGCTCCCTGTTCCTTCACTTCGGTCAGCCACAGGGCTTGCTCTGGCCGAGGGGAGGTTAGCAAGTGTGGCAGAACGTGGCCGGGACAGCTCTGGATTTCCAGTTAGTAGGAAATAAAAGGGGAGGAGCTCCAAGGACAGGGAAGAGGAGTAGTCGGGTCAGTGAGGATGGCACGGGGTGGGGGGAGTGGTGACACTCCTCCGGTGGGTGTCCAAGGTGGCGGTCACCTGCCTGGGAGCAATAGGACAGACAGTGCGGTGTAGCATGGCCCAGTCAGGCTGACTGACTAGGAATATGCTGGCGTGGTAATTAACTATGAAGGTTCTATCTCGCTAGCCAAACCGCATGATTCTCCTGCTAAGTTTTGTTCGGAACACCTAGGAGACAATTACATAGTTTTCCCATGGTTCTGTACGGGAGGAAAAGAAACAGCCACAGCAGGTAGCAAAACCTCCTAATTAGAAATACTCAGCAAAGAGTTCCTCCACTTCCTTCTAGAAAACAGTGTAATTACTTTTAAGAATTGAAAAATTGCTTCATTTGATCAAATATTTTGATTAGCAAAGGAATTAATTGTACTGTATCTTCATTTGTATTTACAGTGAATAAATGAAGGCTAAAAATAACAACAGCAGCAGAACTGCCTGTCAAAAAAAGATAAAACGTTTTTAAAAACCCAGATGGAAGTGAAGCGGAAGCTCCGGGTGCGGGCGGACCGCTCACTCCGGGGCCCCTGCTGGGGGTCAGGCTCCGACAGCCCACGCACCCACGCCCGCGGCGGGGAGGCCTGTGCCTGCAAGGAGGCCTGGGGTCTTAGCAAGCGACCCAGGAGCTGGCGTCAGCACCCAGCGTGCCATTTGCAGAGGTCAGAGGGTCACGCTGGGTTCCAGACACAGTTCCAGGTCCGCTGGCGGCGTCACCGCTGCCCAGACCAGGGGTCCCCTCTCAGGCACGGGTCCTTTCTGGGCAGTGAGGGATGATGAACCCTACAATTCCAGAACTTCCTTTGGAAAGGTCACAGTTAAGTCATACTTCAAGTCGACTGAACCGGGGTGTGCTGAGACCCAGTGCTGGTGGCTCCTTCCCTCAGGCGCTTGGCTGGGGCATTCCACAAGTTTCTCTAACACTCCCACGGCCCTTCGAGGGGCCTGTGACTCTCCCTGATTTTTAGACAAAGCACTTCGGTTCGGCTCCTAGAGGGCAGGCCCCGCCCGGGGTCCCCAGGAGCCTCCCCCGCGGGCTAGCAGCGGATCTCAAGATGGTCTGACTTCACATCCACGCTCTTCCCATCCTATCATGATTCCAGCCCCCTGCCCCGTGCCTGAGAATACAGGAGCCTGCTCAAAATAGCAACACGGTAACTCACAAATACTGACTGAGGGCCTACTATGTGCTAGGCATTGGCTCAGGCTCTGGGGACAGGGCAATGAATGGTGGAGACCAGCCCTTGCCCTGGAGGTGCTGACGCTTTGGGATGCCCACCCGGGCAAGCGAGGAGGGGGCCTACCCCAACAGCTCTGCCCTCTGCCTGCCTCCCAGAGCCCTCCACCATGGGCTCACCGACCCCCCTCCAACTCACTTCCTCTCCCCCTCACCTCAACGCATGCTCTAGCCACACCCACAGGGTGGGGCTTCCCCCCTCACCCCCCACCCCGGGTGTCTGCACACATCCAGGAAGCCCCACCTGCCCAAATCCAGAATTGGTGCAGGCTCATCAGAAAGCCGTCTGTGCCCATCTCTGCCCCGCCCCTGTGGAGTGATGTCCTCCCCGCCAACTCCCCCTCTGGCTCCCCAAGCTCACTTCTGCCACACAGCCTGACAGTCACAAAGGATTTAGCCAGACACCTGGCCAACACCTAATTCACAAATCCTCCGGTAGCGTAAAATTGCCATAAAATGCAGGGAAGTGGAAGGAAAACATTTAAGTCACCCCTTTGACCCTTTGATGACTCCATAAACTCATGGCTGAAGTCATTTATGAAACGGTTAAATAAATTCTTTCACCCAAATAAATTCCACACCATATAATCACAGCACTATTAAACATCTGATGTTACACGTGCACTCACTGAAGAAGGTTAGGAAGAAAGGAGGAAGGGGTGCCAGTGTTTGGGGTTTGCTATGTTTGACAGTACGCACGCCTCCTTCTGTAAGTAGCTCAGTCCCGAGGACACCCCTACACAACAGGCACAGAGCCGGTTCCCATTTGGAGGGCAGCAAGCGGAGTGCAAAATCTAGTCCGGGTCCTAGCGCTTCCTGTGTGGCCGGGGACAGACGCTCTGGCCTCTCTGTGCACCAGTTTTCTCATCCGCAAAATGCGGAAAACAACAGTGCCCGCCCTCACAGCGCCGAGTTCATTTATGCGGAGCACTCGGCACGCGCCCGGCTCACGGCAGGTGCGCGAAGCCCATCAGCCATCACCACCCAGATGCTGGGGTCCGGCTGCGGGGACGAGAGATGGCAAGGCCTGGCCAGCCGCAACCACTAGGGACTCCTTCCTCTTCCTCTCTCAGCATGGACCATTCACATTCAAGCTCAACGCCAAAGGATGGAACCTCCTGGTTTGTTCACGAGTGGTCGCACCCATGTCTGTTGGGGCAGCCCCCACCACAAGGCGACCGTGAACGTGCTTCCCTGTCCTCCTACTGCCCGGACCCCTGGCTGGCCTCGGCTCTCACTCCGGGTGCTGAATGTTGAGGGTTACGGTGCTTCCAGTCATATGAGGCGTCGGAGCCAGAGCGCAAAGCGCCCACCTGCCCGCCAGGCGCACGGGTGTGGGATAGTAATCGAGGCACTGGCGCTGGCTGTTTTCGATTCCCCTGCAAGTCTTTCTTGGGACAATGACTTCTTGGATTGATTCCCGGCTGCCTGATATGGTCAGGACCTTGAGCATCAGCGGTGCAGCTCATGTCTGGCACTTATTTGATCCAAAAATTGCAATTAATTTAGACTGGAAATGAGACCGTCATGGCTCTGGAGGGACCACATGAAAGGGGCCCGGCTGGCCTGGCTGGGCTGCTGTCCCTTGATTTGGAACATGCAGATAGCACCCCTCTGGGGCTGGGAACCGAGAGACTGCCAACCCAGATGCCAAAGAGAGGGGCTAATGGGGGCGGACTATCAGAGGAGCGGCATGGAGCTCCTCGAAGCAGCTCCGCAGGCCGGCTGAGGGCCTGCCTCGGCTGGGACACGGGGGGCACAGGACTCGGCCCCTGCCCTACCGGAGCAGGCAATGCGTGGTTTGGAGGAAGTTCACTTATTCCAGTTTAAGTTGACTAAGTTCTACATATTTCTACTTCACCAGAAATTCAGGTTGGATGGGCTTTCTCCCAAACCTCACTGCATTCATGGTTGCCCCTCATCCTCTGCCCGGAACTGCTGTGATTGAAAGGGGGTCTCTTGGATGGAAAAGGGGGACAACATGACAGCCCTCCACCTGGGGTCACCCCCTTTGCATTTCTGCAAGAGGCATCAGACTGCAGGCCACGCCCCCTTTGGTGGCCGAGCCTTGTCCTGCTTCCAGTGGAGTCCTGCCTGGCGGCTCAGAGCAGCAGGCGCCCGACCCCTTGGCTGTCCACAGCCCTGGACCCAGGGTTGGTGGGGGGACTGCCACTCCTCTGCAGGAGGGGGCTCCAGATCCAGGTGGGGCCCAGGACGCTTGGGCAGAACGGCTCTAACCAGTTTGGATGTGACTGTGCGTCAAGTGGTGGTCAAATGACTTCAGCAGGTTATGCCCCCCTCGTTCTGTTGTCTTTACCACCCTAGTCGGCTTTAAGTAGACCTCCTGTATTAGTGCACACATCGGGAAGGCGCTAGGACCAACGCGGACGCCCACGCTCAGGGGAAGCGGGTACCTGCCTGGGCCAGGGTGCCCCTGCCCTCCACCAGCAGGGCAGCCAGCTCACCCAACCCAGAGGGCTGCAGGGGAGAGCCATGGATGCGCCAGGACGGCCTGGACCCAAGGGGCCGCCACAGGCCGCCCTGTAGGTCCTCAGGGTCGTTGACGGTAACCCTGTGCCGTTGCCTATGCACAGTGGACCCAGCAGCCACTGTGGCCTGGCCTGTCGCCAAGGCCATCCCCAGTGCCAAGTTGTCCTAGGTTCTCTCTCACAACCTGCCACATCCTCAGTGGTCTCCAGGACAACAGGTAGTAAATGCTCCCTCCGCAAGTGGAAGGTGAGGAACATTTAGGGGAAACGTTTAAAAACCCCCGACATTCTATTACGGGGACTTAACCTTCCTTGCCATTGGGAACAAGAATAAATAACAGTAACGCTCTATCTAAGCAATTTCCTTCATTCGTTTCCAACAATCTAGGGCCTCTTCCTGAAAAGGAGCCTTCCCCTTTATCACAGTCATTAAGCATACGGGGACACCATTACGTTCACAGTGAAAGGGAAGATAAATCGAGGTAACACTGTTGGCAGCGAATACAAGTGTGAGGCCCATAAAGGATCACAAACATTTCGGTGTGCTTTACGGCCTCCTCTTCGGCTGGAAAGCACATCCTTCCTTTCTCTGCTAGAAAAAGAAAACCGCCTTCGAGTTATTTAACATCTCAGGGATGACTGGGAAGCCCGCGTGCCACACACACGCAGACAGACAAGGCCCCGTCGGCTCTCTGCTGCCGAGGCTGTGACCAAACAATGCTCTGCACTGAACAAGGATACGTTTCGTTAAAAATTCCATTATCTCCATGGTAATAAAGTAGACAGATTTTATAGGGGTGTCTACCATGTCTTTCACAAATTCTACGTCTGCTATGAGTGTTGTTTTTATGTTCACGGAAGATACTGAAATTGCACTTTAAGACTTAAAAGAAGCGTTAAATGGAATGAGTTTCCAAAAACAAGGCGATCCTCTGTATTTTGCACGTTGCATCTGCAGGTCAAATGTTTTTCCCGGGGGTAACAAGGGCGTTTTCGCTGAGGATGGAAATTCTGGTAGCGTGTTCACTCGGTTTGTGGAAATCTTATGACGGAGGGAGCCATGCCGTTGTTCCGTGCGGGCGCCTTCGCTTCTTTTTCGCTTTACCACCACACTGCGGTGCAGCGCCGCAGTCTTCATCCCGGGGTGCATTCCTCACTCCCGCCCGGGAAGACTGAAGTCACCCTCATCTTCCATCCGCCTGCAAGCCCACGGCCGACTGGCCGGGTCCTCACGCCCGAGAGTGGCGTCCGGAATGACGTGGTCCCACAGACTGAGCCCGCGCAGGGTGCGCTGGGCTGCCCCGGCTGGAGGCCCAGGACCCGCGCCTGGAGCAACGCTGCTGGAGCTCAATGGTGCTTCGGGGAGTGGAGGAGTCGGGAGGGACGACATCACGGCAGAGCCATGTGCTGGACCGGGAAACTGCACCCCGTCTATTCTGCAAAGAGCTCAGGCCTTGCGTGGGACGTGGCACACGATGGATGAAGTTGCCGATGACAGGCCGAGTGCTGTGCCCACCGTGGGAAGCGGATCGTGGGCGCATGTGAGGTCCCCATCTATACTCTCAGGGGACTCTGTCTCCCTGAGGAGAGGATCCAGCTCGGCTAGGGATTACTCAGGAGACAGCCTTTGGGAGGAGAGGCACCCACCATCTTAATTACATTTTGGTAATCTCCTTTTAATTACTTGCCGCCCATGCGTCCCCAGAGGGAAGGACGACTGGTGTCACATTTAATGAGCTTGAGGACGATGCGTTTGTTTTCCCTGTTGTTCGCTGCTTTTTGCCTTTCTCTGAAGAACGCCAGCCCTGGGTGAAACCTCAGAAACTGTCAGGATGGCACGGCACCCTTATCACTCCAGCCACTTGGGAGGAAGCCATCCCACGTCCCTGCTCACGCATCTCAGCCATTCCCCTTTTGCTCAGAGAAAGGGGACCTGAGCTCCGCAGTAAGGGACACAGGTCTGCCCTTCTGCCGCCTCCACCAGCAGATAAACAGGACGACCGAACCCCCACATATTCTGAGCTGCCCGAGGCCTCACGCCTGCCCCTTCAGGCCGTCCCTTCAGCCCAGAAGCCCCTTGCTCAGCATGTGCTCCCGGTAAATGCACCCTGCGGCGGGCCCTGGTTTCTCCGCCAGGCCTTCCTCCCCCCGCCCCAGGCCAACTCCAGCTCCAGGGCTGAACCGTGTAACCCCACCACTGACTGCACACGGACCTGGAGGGGTGGGAGGAGGCAGTGTGGGGACCCCCCGTTCAGGGACACTCTGTATCTCTGGGCCTGGGCCCCGGCCCCGCCCAGCCCAGCCCACCATGCTCGCTCCCGTGGCAATGAGTCTGAAGCCCCCTGGCAGGGATGCTCTGCAAGGCGCTTCCAGAGGCGCTCGGGGAGGGGCCCGGCAGCGTGGAAGCAGCCCGGGCGCCTGACCCCTGGTGAGCGAACAGACAAGCAACGTGTGGACTGTACACACATAGATGATCATCGGCCTTAAAAAGGAAGGAAATCTGACACCTGCTACAGCGGGGAGGAACCCTGAGGACACCATGGTCGGTGAAATAAGCCAGCCAGTCACCAAAGGACAAATACTGCGTGATCCCACTCACGGGAGGCGCCTAGAGTACAGAGCAGAAAGGCGGGGTGCCAGTGGCTGGGGGGAGCAAGGGGGAGTTCGTGTGTGACGGGCAGACTTTGGGGTTTGCGAGGTGGAAAGTCCTGGAGAGGGACAGTGGTGACGGCTGCACAGCGATGTAAGTGGACCTGATGCCCCGAGCTGTGTCCTTAGATGTGGTTAGGCTGGTACAATTTATGTCATGTGTATTTTACCACAATAAAATGATGGGGAAGATGCATTAAAGAATGAAGAAAAAGTCTCCCAGGCAGCTTGGCCCGTGGGAAGCCCTTCGCTCTGAAGCCGGACCTGCCTGGTGTCCCCCCACACTGAGCAGCCGGGCCGGCACCCGCTTTGGAGCCCGTCTGCTTCACCGTGAAGCGGGTACTGTCCCCTCCCTCAGCGGGAGGAAAGTGCTCGGGAAGGGCTGGAGGTCAGAGGGTCTCATGAAGTGCCAGTGGCAGCCGCTCTGGTTCTCACAGGGGTTCGATTGCTGCATTCTCTTTCCCACTTTCCCATATTTTGCAAAATTTCCTCAGTGATTACGTCTGTCTTTTAAAATCAGAATAAAGTGTAATTCACGTAAAAATAGCGAGGGTCACCATAAACGGAGAGAAAAGACAAGGCACGGGCCAGGGGGAGGCCTTTGCAACTTACGTCTTGACGAAGGGTTGGGATCCTGTCAGGTCATTCGCAGACGACGATGCCTGGGTGGCCGATGGCGTGACAGAGAGCTCAGCCTTGCTCAGCCTCAGAGCAGCTGAGACAAAAAGGCCCGATCGGACCAAGGGCCAGCAGCGGTGTGGGGCATCGGCAAGGCCCACACAAGGCTGGCCGGCGTGCACGTGACTGGTGACCCCCCACGGCAGTGGCTGGGAAGTGGGCTGCGCCCGCCCACCCCTCCCGCAGATCTGTGCCGGGAAGCCCGCAGGTGTGTGCAGGAGACGGCCACGGAGGGTGCCGGTGCTGCGCCTGTAACCGAGGGAACCGCAAACAGCCCGTGTGTTTGCTCACAGGAGGGTGGAAACCAAACAGTGCTACGTTCATTCCCTGGAACATGCTCGTTCTATAGGCTGATTCTACAGCGGCTTAGGGGACTGAACTAAGGCCGACGCAGTGACACGGGTGCATCTAAAACACGCTGTTGAGCAAGGAGAAATTAGTGCAGAAGACGAAGCTCAGTATAACGCCACCGATACACAGAGAGTTTTAAACCACGCAGCACAACAGTACATTTGCTTAGGGGTCTCCACCTAAATGGCAAAGGTGAAAAAAATCACAGTCCCCACAGGGGAGAGCACAGTGTTTAGGGGCCTGGCGCCAGGGGCCAGGCTTCTTGGGTTCACAGACCAGCTCTCCCCCTCTCTATCGGAGTGGCTGTGGACAGGTTACTTAATGTCTCTGTGCCCCGGTGTCCTCGTCTACACAGCGGGATGTTGCTAGCATGTACTCGTAGTGGCATCCCAAGGATTACGGGGTTAATATACGCAGAGGTAGGAGAGCCGCGCGCGGCCCTCGGAACACACTGCATAGATCTGCGGTGGTTGTACCGTTATTATAACGCCCTCGATCCTTAAAAGCCTTCATGCCATTTGCACCAGTAATCTCATCACCAAGAGTTTATCCTGGGTGAGTGAATGAGGATTTACGAATGTAGGTGTTCGCTGTGTGTGAAAGTGCACAGCTGGGGATGGCGTGAGTGTCCGGCTCCAGGGGGACGGTTAAGTACATCTTGGTACAGGCTGTTGTACCAACATTTAGCGGCTGCATTATTATTTTTGGATGTTTCGCATGTATTTTCTCTCCCCCCGCCATGAGGGCAGGGACGTGGCACCTGTGTGTCCGTACTCAGCGCAGAGTGGCGATCAAAGAAACCTGCTGGTTAAACCTAGGTGGCAGTGATTTCTAATGATGTCAGCCCATTCATGTTTAGAAATCTGGGAACAACCTGAGAAAATACAGCTTGTGCAGCCAGAGAAGCGGTCCTGGGAAGCAGTGCGGCCCTGTGGTCAGCCACCCTCCCTCCTCCAGGAAGCCCTCCCTGACTTCCCCAGGGCCTGCTGAGTATCCAGCTGTGTAAACCCACTATCTGCACATTCCTACCCCACGGCTGACTAACACCTGGCCCAGGGCCTGGCACACAGTGTCCTCAACAAATGCCCCCCGGGCGGGTCCCAGTTCCTCCCCTGCCGCTCACGGCCTAATGCACAGGGGTCTCGCTTCTCTGGACACCAGATCGTCTTCAGGAACTAAGGTCCTGAGCATCTGAAACAGCCAGACCGAAGTAAGCTCCCAAACGCCTTTGAAAATTAAATAATAACTTTCAAAGGCAGCGAAAGATACACAGTTACCTTCTCATCCTCCATGTAGAGTTTATACCCATTTTTCATTTAGAATGAGCTAATTCCATGAGGCGATTGCTAATTTATCTGCCATGGCTTTAATCAATTATCCATTTTGCGAAAACGAGTGTTAGCCCTTTTCCGAAAAAGGGGGGCCTCGCTGCGCACATCTTACCTCTTCAAGAAAGCAGGCGAAGTTCTGGAGAAAATATTTCCAGTTTATGTGGAGGGTTAGATGAATTCTTAGTTTTCTCAGGAAATAATGGTACTGGTTATCTGTTAGTTTGTAACAGAAATCCTTAAGAACTTGTCCAAAATCCGAAGCCTTTACAAACCCAGTGTCCTCTTTATCCAAGGCGGAAAATGCCTACAAAAGGAAAGGCAGAGGCTACTGTCAAGTGAATATTTCAAAGAGTATTTTTCTTAAGTATTGCTTCTGTGGAATGCAAATGAAATCAAGTGTATGCAAGTCCCCCGTGAATTCTAAATTACTGAGTAAATGCACCACGCTTGAGAGACCGAGACAGGTGAGTGTGTTCGCAGAGCAGAACTTGCGTGCCATGGGGAAACTAGCTTTAGTCACTCCTCTTTGGAGCCGGATTGGAAGGGGAGTGGAGGTGAGCCCTGGCCCCGCGCAGCTTGCCCAAGGCCATTAAATTCCGGCTCCTTTGAGCACTAATCACCCCAACGGGAGGCTCTGGTGCAATCCCACTGTGTGGGGGTGAGGCAGTGGTCTCCAGGTAGGGCTCTGACAGGCACGGCAGTGGCCAGGAGGAGGAGTCAAGGCACCACCCACCCCGTCACACCCCAGCCCGAGGCATGCGCGTTGAGGCCCCCATCCTTGTCCTTGCCCCACGGGCAGCAGAGTCCACGGGCCCTCGCCTCGCCTCGTGGGAGGACCCCCACCTCCCGGGGCCTGCCCCAGAGGGGCCGGGCAGACAGCACCCACCCAGCAGCACAGCAGTCAAACTGAGAAAGTGCAAAAATGTGCTATAAAAAGAGGGCCCATTTTTTTTCCATCTGCTGAAACAAAATCATTCATTTTTATTGCACTAGGAAATCTGTATCAAGTGGTACGTTAAGATCTTTTTTTAAAAGTAAGAATTGAACGTGCTTGCAGACCCCATACCAAATTCCCTTGCAGCGAATTCTCAGGCAGAGCTAATTAGGCACGCCCTCCTGGCCGCAGGCGGTGATATCTGTGTTCGCGAATTAACCTTAAAACACTCCAGAGTTTCACACCTGTATTTAGATGGTGGTGATGGGAGGCAGCCGGGCATCGTTCAAGCCTCGGGCTGCAGGTCAGGAAGTGGACTTTGACCTTGGTCCTGTTGCTAGCCATAAGCCCTTGACCCCTCTGAGCTCAGCTTCTTTGATATAAAAAGAGAGACTTTGTAACTCATGCTGTTCTCGGTTTTACTATGGCAACCTGAACAGCACCTGTCCAGGGACCTGGCACATAGTGGATCTCGACAGCCACGAGGGAGAATGATCATAAAATGAGCACGCCCGACGGAGCACGTCGTGCCCTGAGGGTGTTAGGCGGTCTTGCGGGCCATGAAATTAGCATCGTGCGCTTGGGGGCCTAAGAGGTAAACCTGGGGCCTCACTTCCCTGGCCTGCGGGGCTCCCCTGTGCCAACCCAGCCTGCCCAGCCCCAGGGTGGGTGCAAGAATCAAATGCAGACAAGGGATCGTGGAGTCCTTTCAGAAACAAGGTGCATTTGAGCCACGTCTGCAGTGACAAGTAGAAACGTGTGCGCATGTCCGGTGTGGGCTCTGACTGCCGTCCCCCGACACCTCCACTCCTTCCTCTCCTCATGGTCTCCCGTGCCCTCCCTGCCCCGCTGCAGCCCGCCTGCCACTCTCTCGGCCCGGTACTCCGCCTCTCTCCCTTCAAACCTCATCACCTAGGGAGTGTTTCTCAGAAGGGAGAACTGTGGTTCCTCCCAAAGGCTCCACGGGCCCCAGGCCGAGAAGCATCCTGACCGGTGCCCTGTGGGGCCGCCAGAAGGGAGAGGGGGGCCACGCCACCCTGGAGGTGGATTTATTTGGCCTGCACAGTGCTACTGAAGAGTCTGAAAAATGGACTGACATTTAGAAATCAGAAGGCTTCACAGCTTTTCATGACAAAGGAAAAGACCTAGCAGCGCTGGGCCCATTTTTAGCTCAGCAGTGGTCAGCCCCCAGGGCCGTGTCTCTGGCTTGGCCCGACCAGGCCCCGTGCATGCTGACCGTGGCTCCGGTCCTCACGCGTTTTGGCCCTGGCCCCCGTGCCCACCGAGCGTGCAGGCCCTGGGGCCTGGCAGTCTCGAGCAGGCGCTCCGGTGTTGAAAGGTAGACAGGTGGGTTTTCCAAATACCCCACAGCATGTTCAATCTGATTTTTCTTTAGGTCATCAGTAAAATTAAGGCAAAGGGGTTGAACCCTCCTGAGAATTCCTAGATGCAGAAATGTCTGCTCTCCAAGATGAAGGCTGGGCTGCCCAGCCCCTCCCCGTCTCTCCCCACTTGTGCCTCCGGAGGCTGGGGCTCCACGGCTTTCCCTCCCTGCACTGAGAGGCTGCTGCCCCGTGGGGACCGAGCGCATGCACCTAGCCTTCCAGGTGGGGACGTGGTTGGCAGCTGCAGAAGCGGGACAGCCCATGTGACCGGCCGCTGGGAAGCTGGCACTCCCATGTCGGCCTGCACACCCAGCCCCTGCAAACAGTGCTTTCTCTTCCTGCAGCTGCTGCAAAGGGAAACTCACACATCCTCACCGGGACCACGGCCAAAGCCCCGTTTCCCGAGCACTCTGACACAGGCCACAGCATCTTCCCCGGACATTCTAGGTCTCAGCATGCTCTCTGGTGTCACCCAGATGTCAGCCTAAAATGTCCGTGTGCTCCAGGGTTCCCCTCCTTATGCCTGCCCCGGCCCCGGGCCGTCCTCCCAGGGCTGCCACTCAGCCCTGGTCGCCCTCTCACCTCCACGGCCCGGGGCTCCCGCCTGCCGCCCTGCTCCGGCCCGAGGGCCTCTGTGCTCTGTCCTCTTTGCCTGGAACTCCTCACCCTCGCCCCTGACCCCGCATCTGCTAAACACTGAGCACTTTCACCTCAGAGAACACAACCAGAAAGCTGCTTTTAGAGCAAAACGGACACACGTTTGCTCAAAGGCACAATGAGATCTGGAGCAGCTGTCCGAGTTCTCACACCTCAAGGGGAGTGCGGGGTGGGGGCAGGAGGGGAAGGGCGGGCAGGCACGTTTCACGGGGCAGACCCGAGCACCAGAGCCTCAGTTTCCCCAGGAAAAGCACTTGCCGTCTGCCATACCATTGACAGAGCCGGGCTGGAGGAGGCGACAACTTTCTGGATGTTCCTCAGAACCTCCTCTGGATGTAGCTTTGCAAAGTTGATCGGCACGCACGGGTCTTTTTCTTTCGGCTCAGGCCGTGGGGACTTGCCGTTCCTCACTGCTCTCAAGAAGTCAAGGTAATTGATGGAATTATTTTGCCAGCTGATCCCCCAACTTGTCCCCAAAGGAAAAAAAAAGGAATATGTTACTTTGAATAACCCCATCGCCCTTTCAATCAACACACACTCGCTGAGCACAAAGCAGTGTGGAGGGGGTGAGCAACGGGAAGGCGCCACCGCCCCCAGCCGGCGGGTGGCCGGGTGGCAGTCAGCCTCGGCAGTGGGCAGGTGCACGTGCTGGCTGCGGTGGGGGGGCGGGCAGGGCGAGGGTCGTGAGAGGTGAGGGAGTGGGGCGCTGCCAGCCGGCGAGGCTGCAGACTGTCCTGGCTGAAGGTCTGGGGCCTGAGGCTGGACAGTGGGGCTCATGGGGTGCAGAGTGGAGGATGGGAAGAGGCCCGGTGAACGAGCTGGTCCATGGCGGGGACCAAGGAAGGTGCGGTGGCCGGGACGTGACGCTGGCAGGGCAGTATCACGGGGCGGCCTGGGGCAGGACTGCAGAGGCGGCGGTGGGGCAGGGCTGTGCTCATGGAGACCTGGGCTGATAAGGGCCTGCCCTGAAGAGCAGCTGGGGAACTTGAAAAGAAGAGAAATGAGTCTAAGAAAGTGAAAAGGAAGAGAGGAACTGAGGAAAACACACCACCATTCTTTTTCAAGAATGGTCGACGCTCAGTGGTCAAGCCGAAAGCACTTGAAAGGCATTTTTGCAAAACCTATTTAGCTTAGTATTTTCTCAAATAAAAATTCCGTCTGAGTACGCATGTCAACAGGACATCCATGAAGAAACAGAGGTCCCTTTAAATCCTAAAACACGTATCGTGAAAGTTCAAAGGTTTCATGAGAACATAAAGCAAGTTTATTAAAGATGTAAAATAATTCAAAATAAAGTTCAGTGACATTCAAAGCTCACAGTTCTATAACTTGGGTGCTCTGGGCATCCCTGGCACTTTCACCCCCAAACTTCCTTTCAGCAGGATGAGGTGCGTCAAAGAAGAAGAGCTGGGAGCCCTGGTGAACCAGCGGGAGAGGTTCCTGGCGACTCTGATAGCTGCTTCTAAAGGGCTGTGCTTCCCACCCGCAGCTGCGAGCTGCCTTCCCGGGCCCGCGGCGCCAGCTCTGTGACGGGGACTTGGAGGGGAGGGTAATCAGCTCTATTTCATCAGCAGGATAAACTGCCAACTTGGTATTAAAATTTAGTAATAAAATCAAATGCATATGCTAATCTCCTCAGTGTTATTTAGAAAAGTCTATTTTGGATCTAGAAAAGAATAATCTACATGTAATTACAAATGACAGAGATGTTTATCATCAAGGGGTCTTTGAGAGGAGACAAGCGCCGGAGTGACGGGTCCTTATTGAGGTTTCAGTGCATAAGGAAGTTGATCGCCCCATTGAAAGGTGGGCTACAGAAATTCCGAGTCCTTTTGTTATAAAAGTACCAAGACTGGCTATGTTATAAAAGACTCTTCTGATCATTTAGTTAATTATTTATCTGGTGCTATTTTTCCATGATTTATTCATCAAATGCATATAAATTCTTGTTCAGCTGGAAGTAGATTTAGTGAGAGGAGACCCTGTTTAAGAAAGGAGAGAACACATAGGCATTTGAAGACAAAACAGAAACACACACACACACTAGTGTGGGACTTCTCATTGCTTGAACACGATGGAGTGATCTCTTCCAGATTTTAAGGGAAAATAACCTTCTGCCTAGACTGTGCTCAGACAAGCTATCAATCACTGCAAAAAAGAATAGAACATTTTCAGACAAGCAAGAACTCAGAAAATTTGCTTCCTGTCCACCCTTTCTTAGGAAATGACTCCAAGGAAGTACTCCAGCAAAATAAGAATATAAATTGAGAAATAAAAAGGTGTGAAAGGGTGGGAACGGGGGAATCCAACCCGGGGGAACAGTGGGGGTGGCCGAGGGTACTCCTGGGCAGCAGGCCTAGGACCGGAGAGTGGGGCCAGGCTCTAGGACAGAGGACACAGGGAAGGGACCCAAGAGAACAGAAAGTGGGATAAAATGCTGCGGAAAGCGGAGGGTTGACAATGCTGAACTGCTCCTGCTCCCTGCGCCCCTGGAAACCAGTGACATTCAGAGAAATCGCCCTCCTGTTGTGTCCTTGGAAATGGCTTACAGCACAGAACCACCGTCCGCCCCCTGGACTTAGAAAAGACTCATTGGTTTGTCTGTGACGAGTGGGACAACTACCTCCTAATTCCTGTTCTCATGAATGATTAGCTGAACTGTTTGTATTCACTGACCGATCTGGACAAGATGCCTGCTAACTTTGCCTTGACTTGACCAAAGTTTAATGACAATTCCCTGCTTCCCGGAATCGTGACCCACTCTCAGCCTAAGCCAGCATGGAGCTGTGGACAAGCCCCTCTGGAAGGGCCCTGTGTGACACTCTGACCACAGGAAAGCCATTTCCTGCCACAACAGTCTGATCACATGACCCACTCATTTCATTCCCCTCACCCCCTCACTCAGTTCCTTTGTTCTTCCCTATAAAAGCCCTTTGCTGCCTAAATTTTGGGATGCTGTCTGATATCATGGTCAGAGCCCCTCCCATTGCACTAGCCTCCCTTCCCCCATTGCAACAGCCCTTCCCTCCCCATGGCAGAAGTCTTTTCAAATAATGTCTCTCTTCATGAAGTCTTGCTTTGTCTTTATTTGACAAGGTAAAAATATAGGCAAATGATGCAAGAAAGCCAAAAAGGAAATTAAAAACTTCAGAAAACAAACAACCTATCAAGAGAATCACGTAATAGCTGTGGGTTACAATGAAAAGAGCTGCGAAACATAGGCTCTACTTAAAGAGGAGTTCCTAAAGTACCCCCCCCCCCAAAATCAGAAGGGACGAAACCAAGGATGCTGGAGGAAACGGACAGCTACAGTAACATTCAACACAGCCCAGCTTCTACCCAAATTAACATAAAACCTCACACTAACCACATGAGGACCAGATTCAGACATGACACATATTTTCAAATCATCAGACAGGGAATTTAAATGAACTATGATTAATATGTAAAGGGCTCTAATGGAAAACGTAGACAGCATGCAAGAACAAGTGCATAATGCAAGCAGAGAGGTGCAAACTCAAAGAAAGCACCAAAAGGAAATGCTGGACATAAAAGCACTGTGACAGAAACGAAGGATGCCTTTGATGGGCTCCTCAGCAGAGGGACATGGTTAAGGGGAAAAAAATCACGGACTTCAAAGTGTGTCAAAAAAAACTTCCCAAACTGAAATTCAAAGAGAAAAACGAATGAAAACAACAACGACAACAACAACAACAACAAAAAACAGAATTTCCAAAAACCGTGTGGCAATTTCAAAATGTGTAACATCCACATGATTAGAATACCAGAAGGGAAAAAAAGAGAAAGAAGCAGAAAGAACATGTGAAGTAATCATGGCCAAGAATTTTCCAAAATTAATGACAGACGCAAAGCACACACCCAGGAAGCTCAGAGAACACCAAGGAGGATGAATACCAAAAAATCTACACCTAGGCATATCATATTTAAACTGTAAACAACTGAAGTCCAAGAGAAAATCTTGAAAGATGCCAGAGGAAGGGAAAGCTTTATCTACAGAGGAACAAAGATAAGAATTATATGGCACTTCTCACCAGAAATCATGCAAGCAAGAAAAGAGAGTGGACTGAAATATCTGAAGTGTTGGGAGAAAAAAGTCACCAACCTAGAATGCTACACCCAGTGAAATTACCCTTTGGAAGTGAAGAACAAATAAAGGCTATCTTAGAAAAACAAAACCTGCAGGAATTCATCGCCAGCTGCCCTCACCTTCAATAAATGCTAACAGGCCCTGGCTGGGCAGCTCAGTTGGTCAGCATCGCCCCACTATACCAAGGTTGTGGGTCGGATCCCTGGTCAGGGCAGATACAAGGAGCAACCAATGAATGCATCAATGAGTGGAACAACAGATCTCAATCTCTCTCCCCCACCCCCGCCCCCCACCGCCCAAAGGAAATGCTAACAGACATTCTTCAGAGAGAAGAAAAGTCATGTAGGCCGGAAACTCAGACCCACATATAGGAAGGAAGAGTGTCAGAGAAGGAATGAATGAAGGCAAGGTGACATCTTGCACTCTTCTCTCAGTTGATCTAATAATTACTTGTTCAAAGTAATGATAACACTGTTTTGGGTGACTGCAGCTTGTGGGTGCGTGAGGTGAAAAGCAGCAGTGTCCTCAGGGGCAGGAGGGAGGACACAGGACACTCCTTCTAAGGCGCCTGCGCTGCCCACAGAGTAGCGTGGTGTTCTTTCAAACTGGACTCGGGCTACTTGTCCACGTCCGCTGCAAGCTTTAGAGCGACCACGAAAAGGAAGGTATTTCACAAGGGGGGTGAGTCAGGGGTTCCATTATTGATAATAAGCACATGGGAATTAAACAAACAGAAAAAATAAGACTAATATTAACTCCAGGGAAAACAAAATGCTACATAAGAAAGGAGAGGTGGCCAGCCGGCCCCGATACTATCAGCCCTGACTGTCGATGCACCCCGAGCGGAGGTGCGGCAGTAGGGGGAAAGTAGCCTCTGCAGAGACAGGTCTGTGCGTGTTTCCGTGGACTGGTGGCACGTGACGCGTGAAAAAGAGTTAAATCCTCATCCTCCTGGTTGGAAGTCAATAGACACGGCCTGACGGTAAGAATTCAAGGAACTGAGTAAAGTGTCACTTAGAAATATGAAGTTAAGTGCCAAAAGGTGTCACTTAAAAGCACTGGAAGTTGCTGACTCTGGGAAGGGGAGATGAGGACAGTGACCTCTTGGAGCTATCTGACGCCGGCGGAAGTGTGTGCAGAACTTGGATAAAATAAAAACAAAGTTAAAAAACAATGATTATGCTGCCGGGGCACACCAGGAAACATTATGCACTTAAGCTGCCTTTTCGTCTTGCTTTGGGTTGACTCAAGCCCATTACAACGCAGCCCGGCCGAAGGCAGGCGTGGGGGTTGTTGCAGAGGCGAAAGCCTATGTGAGTGGACGAAAAAGGGCAAACGAAAGCCACATGCCAACTTGCGTTTAGGTCTGGGAGGGACACAGCCAACTGAGGGAACGCCAACCTGCCCAGAAGCGCAGCCAGCTCCTCGTCCTTGAGGGGACAGCCGCTCTGCTGCAGTGCGTTCTGCAGCTGGCACAGGGACACCGAGCCGCTTCCGGGGTCGCCGAGTTTGGTCAGGGCTTCCCTGATATCTTGATAATGGTTCTTCAGCTTATCCCTGAAAGAGAGCACATGTTAGGCTCACACTGAAACCAGGGAAGCAGATCGTTTCCTTAAAACAAGTGTTTCATGATCCGTCTAATGTGATGATCGGATGGTTCCTCTAAGGACTGGTGTTGAAGGTGTTCTGTGGCCTTGGTGTAACATTTGCATGGAAAGGCGGTCTGAGAAAAATTGTAAGTTCGCATCGTTATCACTTTATTGTTGTTATCATTAGCAAAACTGCGTTAAGAGGAATTACAACCTTGTCTTTTTACTAGAATTTGTACTTAAGAATGGGACCAAGAATGAAAAACTCGGGCTATTTCAGATGCGATGTTCTCCCAGTGAAGACTCGCCGAGCATCTGTTACGTGGCAGGAACTGCTCTGGGAGTCGAGGCACGTCTAGTGGCTCCAAGAGGCCCCCTGGACTTTTCCATTCCTGTGGGCAGGGCCGACAGTACACAGGGGGTCTCACAGCCCTGCATGGGGTCGGGGTGGGGGGTCAGTGAGCAGAGAGCGGAGAGCAGGGCTGGGAAAGACCACCATGGGGGTGGGGGTCGGCATCACACAGGCAGGACTGAGGGGTGAAGGGGTCAGTGAGTGGCTACCCCAGGACAGTCATCCCAGGGGCCCACAGCCAGCCAGCACCAAGGCCCTATGGCAGCAGTGCTGGCGCAGGGCACAGGGAGGGCAGAGGGGCACAGTCAGCGTCAGGGGGAGGGAAGGAGGCCCAGGGACCCATTCCTTTTCAGGTCCTTTGCTGTTAAGAAACACGGCCACCATTTGTGCGCCTCGACTGGCAAGCCCCGAGCCTCTTCATCGGCTTCTCCCATTTCTCCTTCTCAACAACCCTGGGAGGGAAGTGGGTCACGATCATCCCCAGTGGACAGAAACGAGGACATCACAGTGCGGGCCTGTGGTGGGGGCCGGCCCGCCAGGCCTTGACCTGGGGGGCACACAGACGGTGTCCGGTCAAGCTCCTGCTAGAAGGGCTGGTTTTCTTGTAGAGCATGTTCAAGTAGCTATGATTCCATTTTTCAGGGAAATTCTTCCCTGACCAAAAAAAAAAAAAAAAAAAAAAATTATTAAGGGACTAAAACTGTGGACATCTTTTTGAATGAACAACCTTGCGTTTGATGTGCGGCGGGTCAGCTATGAATCCCATGACCTCGGCTGCCCCGGGCTTTAAAGAAGCCCGCCCAACCACACTGAGTGCGCGCCCGTCCAGCAGGCGAGGGTTGTGGGTCTTTTACTCAGAGAGAAGAACACGCTGGAAATTGTAAACATGACATCTTGGCTGGTGACTGTCACCTCAGATGTGTGTTTGTGGGGAGGACAGTCCCTTGAGTGTGCCTGGGGAGGTCATTCACAGGAACAGAAAATCAGAAATCCAGAAGAGGGGCGGTGGAGTGGGACCACCTGTGGAGGGATGCTGTGCGGGCCACCTGCCCCCTCCCTTGGGCCTCCAGTGCAGAGCTGGCAGACGTCTGATACAAGGAGTGAACTGTCCGTCACCATACACCAACAGCAGCGACATTCGGATCCCCTTACAGGCGTGCGCTGAATTCAGTCCCGGGTTACAGAACGATTACTCCTCATCGCGACGGCTACATTCCACGCAGTCCTCCAAAATGCAAGCAGATGCAGGTGTGAAAACGTCAAACCGTTTTCTGAGACACGTGCCTTTAGAAAACGGCGGTGCTCAGCACTTCGCGGCCTGGTCTCCAGGCCGTCGTCTTTCCCCTGCAGGGCAAGCGTGTGCACAGGGAGAACGAGCACTTCGAGCACAGGACACGCCAGGCCGCCAGCTGACATGCGGGGACGTGCTGCCGCGCTCTGGGTCCCTGTCCGACTCCTGGTCCGGACAGGGACACACAAGCCCGCAGAGGCCACTGTCCTGGCCTGGGGGACGGCCACAACCCGCCCCGCCCCCAGCTGCAGACCCTCCCTTTCAGGCCTTCACTCTCGCTCTGCACTTTAGAACCGGGCCCCGCATACGCGCTGGTTCCCTGCGGCTGCATTGGTTCTGAATCTTCAACTCAGACTCAGGCAAAAAAAGAGCAAGACAGGGAAAATAAATGAGTTTCAAAGAGGATTTTTCTTAATTTAAAAACATGCATTTAGGGCATGCCAAACAAAATTGATTCCCTCAGGTTTGAGAGGCAAATACACCATTTCGGACACTTGAACATGGCACCCGCTATAAATCTCACCTGAATTTCAGCAGAAATGAGGAAGAAGAAAATCCTGGAAACATGGAATCTTAAGGATTATCTGGAAGACAATTTTACTACCCGATGTCGAGACAGAAGGGGCCGTGCCTTTTTATGAACTCGCGCTAGTCTTTACTAAGAGAGGACGGTTGAGCAAAGAGGACGGGGTGAATGGGAGCCGGGCCACTGAACTTGGGACCGGCAGTGAGGTATCTGACGGCCCAGAGCGCGTGTGGCTACAGACCCGAGCTCGCACCAGGGGCCGGAGCGGGGGCCAGCACGTGCTGCACGGGCAGAGCGGGGTGCGTCCCCTTACAGCCTCGTGACTCACACGTGGTCGGAGGAAAGGGAAGGGAAGACACGCGTGGGCAATGAGGCCAGCCCTGTCTGATAAAGATTAATTCCTCCTTTCCATTAGTTTGATGGCATGTTTGATTTATAGCGATCTTACGCATGCACGTGTTTTTTACGTTAAATTTCACAAACTCAATTCTCTCGGTAACTCAGTAACTTCGGTGTCATTCAGGTGCCGTGCTTAAGTTGCTTTTCTGTTCAGCTGTTCTATTCATTCCTGTATCCTGGGGGTTCTTTTTTCATTTGGAGGTTCTTCAACAACGTCTCTCACTCATTCAGGGACTCTTGGAGGTGGTAGGGACAGAGAGCTGGGGGACAGGCAGACAGACGGACGCACAGTAGGGTGACGAGAAACTGTGGAGCAAGGAGCAGTGCCCAAGGCTGGGGCAGTGCGGATGGTGACCGCCATGGGCTGATCCTGATCACGGGGGTCTGTCCCGCAGCACCGTGATCACATTGGATGCAGCAGGATTTTCTCCCATGTTATGCATTCTTAAGCTGTGACACTGGTGACTAGTTTTAAACTTCAAAAATAACCATCACGGTCCCACCATCCATGTACAACCTGATGTGACCTTTTGCACAGCACATTCTGGTCCCCGTGGACGGGCACACACATTTGACATTGTCCTAATATCACAGTATTTGTGCTGTTCCAAGTGCCATTTCCAAACAGCTTCGCACCACAAACATTTCCCGTGGTCTTCGTGATGGCAGTTGTCACAGGCACATACTGTTTCATCTTCTCTGGGGCCACACTCTCAGGCCAGTGTGCTCATGGGGACCGGCCCCTGTCCGAGGACGCACGGCCAGCCCACTGCCAGACTGGGACCTCTTCGGCTTTATGGCTTTGGTATCGAGTCCTCAAAACAGCACTACCGAATTAAAGGACACGTCTGTTGGTTCACTCATTCATCCAGCAAATACTCACCAGGTGCCCATTAGGTACCAGGCACTGGGTAAAGACAGGCACATCTTTATGGAACTGCAGCCCCGGGCGCAGTGGGGGGCGAGGGGGATGGGTGGGAGGCAGGCAATACACAGCAAATACCTAGAAGGGGCAAGCCTCAAAATACGGATAGCGCGGACGGTGCGAGAGCGTGGCCCAGCCAGGCGGGCAGGGTTACTGCCCGTTAACTCCTTTGAAACTCTGCGGCTTCGCACCCATTCCTAGAATCTGCAGTAGTGAACGAAAATTACAGTTTCATAACTTCGCACCTCAACATGGTGTTTGTGCTGGGGGTGGGTGTGGACCCAGTGGCCAGCTCCTGGTCTCAGGACTCGCACTGACTCACCTGGCTGAAGCCACCTTCCCGGCGCTCTGCGGCGGCTCCGTGACGTCAGCTTGCTCTTGCCGCAGCTTGGTGAAGTGACCCATGAAGTTGGAGAGGTTCTCTTTATAGGGCTGGTGGACATCCGCTGAGTAGCTGATCCCCAGCTTCTCTAAGAACTCCTGGTAAGTTAGGTGCCCTTTCCCCTCGGTGTCATAGCTTCAAAGACAAGCAAACAGAACCATCATAGTAGCCGCCGCTCTTGGTGCTCAGGGTTTGACCGTGTCTGGGAGGGGCTCCCTGGGTCCTCGCCGCCCAGCGGGCTCTGAGGGCCAGCAGCGCTGGCTCCTGGGGGGGCCCGACATGCAGAACCTCGGGCCTTGGGCCAGACCTGAGCTGAGCCTGCACTCAACGAGGCCCCCAGGCAACTCACAGGCACATGCCGCTCAAAACCCACTGCTCGAATCCACAGAGAGTTCACCTCATGCGAGGTGGTCTCGGCCCACCCCAGCTGACTGCAGCTGGATGTGTTCACCTGTCATCCTGATAGGAGGACAGTTGTGACCACAGACAATTAAACTCGACCCCTTCATCCATTCAGCAGCTTTTTACTGAGCACCTATGTGTAGCTGAGCTTCGTCAGGGCTCAGGAGAAAGCCCTTCGGACAGCACGTTTGTCTTAAAGCTGGTAAGTGACGCCACTCCATTCAAATGACCCATTTTCCCTGATGAGACGCCAGTTACATAGAACCAGCGAGAGAGGAAAGCAAGATACAAATTCTGCCATGTACCTTTTATGTCATTTTCTATTAGTGAAGTTTCTCTGAATTATAATTCATTTAAGAAGGCGTAATGGAGGTTTTTTTTTTAAATCTCCCAACATTATTCAAATAGAATAGAATTACTTCAATAAAAAAATTTGACGGCAAATCGCCAATTTTCTTTAAAGAGAAAAAGCATTTATTTTAACAGCAAGATCTTGGTCCCCGTCTAATGGATATGAATGGCATTCGCTGGCGTGACTTTCCCCAGATGAGCTCACGCTCTTGCCAGCAGGCGGCTGCTGGGACAGCTGTCTGGCCACGGGCGCGGCTGGCTGTCCCTCCAGACGCAAGTGTCCCTCTACTGCTCACTGACCAGATGCCAAAGGAGCCGCAGAACCTGCAGTTCTGGGACACACTGAGTCCTTTTTCCTAGTCTTTCCTGAATAACAATGAAGAAAATGTATTCATTTACCAGCTGGCTTTCTTCTCCTTAAGGGGCAAGGGACGGGTGCGGGGGACAGAGTGGTAAGAAGATGGGACAGATGGTCCCTGTGTTGGTGCTAAAGTCTGCAGAGCATCCCAGGAGTCGGACCCGCCCCTCCCCAAGGCCAAGCGGGCTTCCCCCGGGGCCTGCAGAGCCCTGCTTCCTGCTGCTGTGGTGCCCCCAACCCCTAATGACCAGAGTCCACCTGAGAAGGGGTGGGGACGCCCCTCTGGCGACGAGGCAACAGACAAGAACCTGCAGCCACATGCCCGCTTGCTCGCTGGCCTCGAGAACTGGCCGGGCCCCATCCACTCTGAGGCTCAGCGACCCCTGCAGGTGCTCTGGGATCCGACATCCCACCCGGGTCGCGGCTGCTGTTTGCGAACGCTCGACGGCCCTACCGGGTGGCTGGTGTCAGTACAGCCTTGGAGCTGACTTTCTACCTTGGTTCAGTTGATTTGTCTCTAACGCGAGACAAACTGAAGCACCCACACGGGGAGGCAGCGGGGTCTCCGAGTCCTTGGGTGGGCCCGGCGGCTACGGCAGAGACCTGCCGCTCCCGGCAGCAGCAGAAGGGCTGGCACCTCTAGCAAATGGCCTTCCCTACTGTGGGGAGGAGGGGGAGGGCTGCAGGAAGGGAGTCAGCTTTCTGTCAGCACACCAGGAGGGGCCGGGCCGCCATTTCTTGAATTCTGGGCGTGCCCAGGGCCCTGTCTCTGTCTGAACTGCGTCAGGCCTGTGCCTTGCCTTCTGCCACCAGTGATGGAGTCCTGCTACTCTGGTCAAGACACTCCCCAGATGAGGCTCCCCAAGGGCCCCCCATTCCTACAGGAGGGTTCCCGAAAGAACAGAGGAACCCCTCCCCCAACACAACCGCTTCCAGAGCCTCTCTTTCCTCCTCAGTCCAAAGTCCTGTATCGCCACCTTCCTCCCCCTGGATTCGTCTAGGGTAGGGGGGCCTTGATGCGTAACTGCCAGGGCCAGCCCAGGGCCCAGCGCTCGGTGGGTGCCGGCTCTGCCATTCCCGCCTGAAAGCTCGCCCACACCCTGCCTCCGCCTCTGCCTCTGCCTCCGCCTCCAGTCCACGTCTTCTCTCCCTGGTGCACGGCAAGTTTCCGGAAGAGAAGCACACCCTGTCTGTCTGTCTGAACAAACTCGCAGGACCCAGCATCGCTCCTCGTGATGCTTCGCTGTCAATTCACACCTGCTGAGCTCACGGACGTGATGGACACGGGCTCCTAAGGAGGGACCGCCACCCCGGCGTGCTGATGCTCGAGAGATCGCCAGTGACACGCTCTCAATCACGGCACTTGAACTGAATGCAAAGGCACTTCTTAATAAAGATCGTAAACGCTGTTATCATTAATGAAGATCGTAAACGTCCCGTTCTCATCGCAAAGGAGGGCCAGACTGCACAGCCGTAACTGAAATACTGCTCTGAGTATGAAAAAGAAGCTTACGTATCCTCACCCTTCATTATACATGCCTTTCCGTAACACTTTAAAAAACCAGCTTGCCCGTGAAGGCTGAATTTCCCTGCCAGGAAGCAATGAGCACACACACCGGGGCCCACAGGTGGCAGCAGCCACGGCCCACTCACGTTTCCGTTCCCGAATGCCGGGTTAGCCGGGCCCAACACAAGGGCCTCGGGGATGCTCGGCCCAGCTCCCCTTTCTCTCAGTGCGCGCCTCGCGGCCTGGTCCGTGCGCCGGCCAGTCCTCCTTCCCCATCGCCGGCCCCAGGAGCCAGTTCGGCATGACCCTGCCCCTGCCGCTTCCTGCTCTGTCCGGCCCCGCACTCCTGCTTTTACCCTCCCTGTCCTGCTGTCCTGTTCCTGGCGTTTGCCATGGTCGGCGCTGCACCCCAGGACTTGCTGGGTACAGGCGCTTGAGCACCCGGCTCACCCAGTCATCTTTGCACCATGCAAAAGGTCCACTTGGGGGGGGGGGCATACATCCGCCCGCTGGGCCCCCACCCTCTGCCTCCTCAGACGGACCTGTGTTCCTAATCTACTGAAAAGGAAAATGGACGGGGGGCTACACTGGCCTCATGTTGCAACTGATCGAGAAAAAATAAGGACTTTGTAAGAACTTCAAGTTGCTTCTCTAAATTAGACGGAAGAGAGCCCGCCTAGTTCTCAACTTGGCCCGCCCTGCAGCCTCGCACTTTGAAAAGCTGAAAAGCTGAAAAACTACAGGAGCTGCTTCGCGAGCCTGCCCGAGAGGATGTGCAGCATCGTATGCTCTCGGGCACACGAGCAACCACCAGCGCATGATGGAGGAGGAGGGAATTCAGAGAGGGACCTGGAACTTGCAAATAGACACCTACCCAGGGAATACCGCAAGGCCCAGCCTCAAAACAGCCATGTCTAAAACGCATTTTCAAAAACGTAACCAATGTTAGATATTATTTTCAGTTTAAGAGACCCCTGGGAAACTACTCCAAGTTGTCAGAAGTTTGCTTATTTTCTTCCAACAAATTACTTATCTATAAAACCATTGTCCGACATTGGTTTCCATCTTTACGCAATGGGGAGAGGCAGTTTCTTCTGTGGGGCCGTATGGGAGGGAAGCCTCCGGGGAGTGGTTGAGTTCTCGCAAACGGGGCAGTCCAGGCCTGCACGCCCGGCTCCTGGCGGTGAACCCTCTCCGGCCTAACGGTTGGGTCACTGCTCTCCCTGGTTCTCCTCGTTCCCGAAGACCAGCCTGCTCCCCAGGGTGGCTTCGCGTGGGCAACAGGAGCAAAGGCCCAGGGCCCAGGACAGACACAGCCAAGAGAAAAGCGCTCCTGGCCGCCACCTTACGCCCACGTGGCGATGAAAGGCTGCTGCTGAATTGGCTGCAGCCACCCAAGACCGTGGGAGAGGAAAAGCGCCAGTCCTCAGGCACCACTTACCGCATCCAAAGCTTTTCAAATTCCCGCGGTGTGAGGGGAATGTCAAAACCGTACAGCACGTTCTTTATATCCCGTCGACGGAGAATGCCGGTGCCCTCGTGGTCAGTTTCTATAAAATTCTACAACAGTAGGAGGTGGTATTTAATAACATATAAAATGTCTTCACTGCAGTACAAAGGATTTTCGCTTGTCACGATCTGAGACAAACTAGCCCACTCCTCTGCCCCATCCACCTGCTTCCTTAATCTGAGTTCCAGATGTCTCATCACTCCATCCTGTCCCCTGATGTACAGGTGACAGGGCAAACATGGACAGGTGTTCTGTACTGGGCGGGGCTTATTTCTGGGTATTGTGTGGTCGCGGGTGTGTGGCCTGGGCGCTTCGCCTGCCTGACAACGTGGGTTCAAAGCTATGAGAAATGAGCCCCCCACCCCTACCCCGAGCCTGGAGGTCACCATGTCAGTGCTGCCATGGATACGACCCTCCAGCTGTGAGAGGGAAAATGAGGGACCTGAGACTCCAGCTGTCGTGACAAGATGATATGGGGCCATTTTGAGGTCCCTGAGGGATGCAGAGGGTGTCTGGGGTCCAGCAGGCGTTTAAGAGGACCGCAGGCGTTTAAGAGGGCCACAGGCGAGGGGAGCAGGTCACGCACTACGGACACTCACTACCTTAAACTGTTTCCAAGAGACAGCACGTGTAACGCTGTCACGACGGCGCTGTATGGTAGGTGCACTGAAGGACCACGTCCTCAGCAAGTGCATCCTCAGTGGTGAAGACGGAACCCTCCCTCCGAGACCAGGAACAAGACGCGCACGCCCCACCGCCCTCTACGCACCGCTGCACTGGGGCTCGGTGCGGTTAAAGAGGAATGAAAGGTGCAACACCAGGACAGGGAAAGTGGCTGCTGTGATTATTCACAGATGAGCTGATTGTCTGTACAGTAAATGAAACTCCGCAAATAAAGTATTATAAGAAGAGAATTTAGCAAGAACTCTGGATTCTATATCCGCAGGAAAAATCAGCCACATTTTATGTATCAGACACAGAAAATGAATTTTTAAAAATAACATTCACAAATAGCATCAGAAATAGAAAGTTCTAGGAATAAACCTTACAGATGATTGCAAGACTCATGCACAGAAAAGTCTGAGACATTATTGGAAGATATGACAAAAAGATCCACACACGTGGAAATGCGCTGTGTTCACGAGCTGGATGGTCTGAAGGGTGAAGACGTCATTTCTCTGCCGACAGCCCAAGAGGTATTTTTTTTTCTGTGTGGAACTTCACAAATTGATTCAAAAACTCCTGGAGGACCAGGAGGAGGGACTGGTCTACCAGCTAATAACGCTGTATCGCTAAGTGGCGGCAGCGCTAGAGACACGGTACTGGTGTCAGGACAGGCAAACTGACCAAAAGAACAGAACGTGGCCACGGCCTTGGTGCAGCGCAGCGGCGGAGCTGCAGCCCGGCGTGGGCACAGGGGGTGGGGGCGGGCAGACAGGCTCTACAGTGAGTGGAGCCTAGGCGGCCTGGCCACCACGTGGGAGAATCGACTGGTCCGCCGCCTCGGCACACGCATGGGGCCCGGTGCCGGCCTCAGGGCCTGGGTGAGGAGGTGAGACACTCCTCCAGGAGAACGTGCAGTGTCTTCATGGCTTCCTCAATGAGGCCTCCTGGGAAATGGAGGCAAATACGACTCCTATTTCAAAAGATATCCTATCAAAAGCGTGCAGACAGAACAAGAACAGGAAGATGTCCACGTCACATGTCCCTTACGAAAGGCAAGTAGTCCAACCCCAGCAAGAGTCCCTACTGGCCAATGAGAAGACAGACAACCCCACACAGACACTGCAAAAGGCTGAGGCAGGACTTCCCAGGGCAGGAAGCCTGACTGGCAGATAAAAAGAGGAAAAGATGCCCCCAGTCTCCTTAGGAACCAACAAACGCTGATAAAACTGCCGTGAGATGCTGCTGTCCTCCCATGAGAGAGGACACACATGAGCGGGCGGACGGCAGCGAGGGCCGCAGCGGTGGCAGGAGCAGCCGTAACGGGAGCCCCGTGGCCGCAGAGGCCTTTTCAGGAGAGGCGGCCGACCCCCATCTGAGATACGGCAACGTTCCATTCCTTCGCCCGGATGGCGGTTACATGGTGGGATATAATTTACAATACACTTAAACTTATTTTAAAATATATACGCGTTATCATATACATCATAACGCATAGCGGTGTATATATTGTATATACATATGCATAGTTGTACACACATATTATTATTGTATTCCACTGCGGAGTCAACTTGAAAAACAATTAAGCTTAAAAAAATTAGGTCTGGAAGATTTCAAATCCCTTTAAAAACTTACAGCACATAAGACGAGTGGACTTAATATCACTAAACTGGTACACTTAAAAATGGTCAAGATGGTCATTTTTATGTTATGTGTGTTTTACTGCAATTTAACAAAAAACAGCCTGCAGCATGTCAGGCCTGCTGTGACCTGTCCCCTGCCCACCCCGCCCTGCCTGCGCTGGAGACCACCCAGCTGACCCCTGGGACACGTCCGTGCTGATGTCTCAGTAGCCCCGTCCACGCGGGAGGTCCCGTAGGTTCTCGCCTTGGCTCAGTCCCTACCGCCTCTGTCCAACACCGGCCATCTTTGAAGTGGCCCCTCCCTCCTCGGTGCCCCCCATACAGAAGCCTCTTCCCCCATCAGGCTCTCTCTCTGGTGCCGGCTCCACAAGTCTCTTGCGGCTGGAGACCTACCTATCTCTCTATCACTGTGTCCTTAATACCTTGCAGTAGTGCATAGGTAGCTCATAATAATGTTTGCTGAAGAAACCAATGAACATATTTTCTGAAAATGTTTACAGAGAACTGAGCATATTAAACTCTCGCCCAGGGAGACCACTTAGGTGGGCTTCTGAGAACGCAGCTGGGGACGCCCCCAGGGGAGCACGGCTGAGCAGCTGGCCGGTGACTATCTGAATGACTGGATGGCTAAAAACACCCAAGTCGCCTTCACGTTCCCAGTGCAGAGTCACTAGAGAACACGTCCCTCCGGGTGTTGGTAGGCACTGTTTGGTGAGCCCCCAGCAGAGACGCAGCAGCAGGGAGACGCGCTGCAGGCCTGTGACCGCTCGCGGTCCACGAGCGCCAGGGCCCAGGAGCACCGGGCAGAGTGTGAGCACGCATGGCAGTACCCGTGTCACCCCCAGTGAGGGGATAAGTGTGCATGTGCTCGGTTCTGGACAGAGTGGCTCCTTTCCTCCCTCCTCTGCCACCACCGCATCTCCTCCCTGCCCCACACCCCTGCCAGTCCAGGTCTGCAAGGCTGGATGGGGGTGGTTCCTGGGGACGGATGGACGCTGACCTGGCAGCACGGCACTCCATGCCCCACACTGCTCTGCACATTTGGGGTTCAGCAGAACAGGGACGAAGGGGGCTGTCGAGGCTGTACGTGCAGAGGACACCTCTGAGGAGTGAGGGTCCACATGGGGAGAGGAGGTCAACCTGTCCCGAGAGAGGATAGGCTGAGCGAGGCAGGGAGGGAGGAGGCCCAGGGATGGATGTCAGGCACAAAGACCTCCACCAGCCCGCAGCCCTCCCTCTGGCACACCCCAGCGGCCTGCTCCTTTTCCCCACAGCGCCCCCCTGCTTTGCTAAGAACCTGCCTTGGCTCGCTGCCGGTCTCCTTCCCTGGCCGTGAGCCCCGTGGGGCTGAGCCCACTCTGCTGAGGACAGGGGACTGAGGCAGGGCGGCCCAGGAGCTCAGAAGGACTTGAAAGACCAAGCCGCACATTGGGCTCAAGACAGAGCAAACACAGAAAGACAATGACCGGACGGAACAAAGTGGAGAGAGACATTCCTCAAAATAATGTGCAATTACTTCTGCAAGGCAGTGAAGCGAAGATGTTGTGTTGCATTATGAGCCCGGCCCATCATGCACAGTGCCCTGTAGGGGCAGCCACCACTGTTACATTGTTTCCCGACCCAAAACCATACCCACCCTCCGGCGTGGCACACACTTCCCTTCAAACTGCGCTTCCCAGGATCCCCGCAACACAGGAAGAACAACTTTTTAAAATGCATACGTGTGGAAGTAAGTATGACAGCATCTTCCCTTTTTCATTTAAGTTTTTTACTTCATACCAAGCCCGAGAGAAAGCCAGGAACTTCTGTCGTGTAACTCCTACAATTACGTATTTTTCTAAACGCCGATCAACCTCGAAGGTGAGGATTTGTTTTGAAACAGCCTTTGAAGACCATGAGGGGTCCCCAGGCTGGGTCCACAATGTTGTTTTCCCCGCTCCGTGACTGGGTCTAAGCAGCCTGGCCGCCCCGGCGAGCTCACGGTATTGAGAGAGCCTTCCCTCCTAAGGCGGTCCTCATTTTCTCACCTTAGATAAGTCTGACCATCTGGTTTTTGCTTTGGTAACAAGGTACTGATGAGCCTGTTCGCAAGCTAGCTCCGAATCTGCGACCTTCTGTTTTGTCCTTAAAAGAAACACAAATAAATAAATAAATAAATAAATATTTAAATCTGATGGACTCATTGCTCTCCTGAGGGGCTCCCCTGCCCCCGCTGTTTCAAAGATCCTGTTAAAGTCTGTTATTTCACGTCTGCTCCAACTTAATTCTTAAAATACAGTCTTACCTCCCCAGCTGTAGGCTGGGGAAGTTGCCTTTAGTTTTTATAAGGCCTTGCGTATTTTCAGCTGAATGCTGTTAAACTCTTCCGGCAGCTCACAAAACAAGTGGGGCTCCCGGTTCTCATAGGGAAAAGATACAGTGTAACTTGAAGTGTCTCGGGAAGAAAATCACTAAAAACGTTTATTTTGGGGATGACAAGCTGGAGTGACAACGCAGATGAAGGCCAGCAGCCCGGAGTGAAGGGAAGCGCCTCACAGAGCTCTCTTGGTGTCCGCTGGGGTTCAAGGGTTCGGGTTCAGAGGTTAGGGTTCCGGGAGGCCACGCCAGCACCGCTCTGTGCACTCACCCCAGGACGAGGAGCCCTAAAACGCACAGAGAGCCTGGGCCCACAGCCCGGCCTCAGGGCAGTGCGGGGGAGGCTGTGGCTGAAGGACTGGAGGTGCCCCTGAGTGTGAAAACCTGCCGACCCCCCACAACTTCTCTCTCTGCAGCTACTTGGCTCCCAGCAGCATCAGTCCACCCGTTCTGGGGGTCGGAGCATCTCGGCCCCCAGGTCTGCACCTGCAATGTTTTCCCTGTGGTACTGAGTGCTCGGGACTGGCCACCGGCAAGACCGGCTGCACACAGGTCACCCGGCAGCTCCCCAAAATGGGGCACTTGGCCTGTGCGCAGAGCCTGCACACTTGCTCACTGGCACCTTGCCTGAGGGGGACAAGAGGGGCACCTGACCAAGGTCCCACATAGACCCTCGAGTGAATTTCTCCACAGGGGACCAAGGAAGACCAGAGTTGGGGGACGGCAAGCAAGCCCCAGTCACCCTGCATGCTGCCAGCAGGAGAACTCAGGAGGGCATGTGGCCCGCACCGCAGAGAACAAGGCATGGGTAACGCGCAGGCCGGCGCTGCTGATACGCAGGGGCTGCAATGATGACCCCTGCACGTGACACACGGACGGGGAGCACGGTGTGGGTTCCCGGGGTGATGGTCACCATGACCTCCGCGACCCGCAGGGGCCTGGGAGCGGGCAGGCAGCATCCTGCGTGGGCCCCGCGGGGCTGGTGCTGCTGGTTGCTTTGCGGGGGTGGCCGCAGTCTGGGGAGGGCACGGCAGTGCCGGAACCCTGGCCTTCCCACTCAGCCCTCTGGGGACCCAGGCCAGCTTTTTCCCTTTGTATCAGAAACTAGTTTGGTGTCTGCCTTAATGTCATTTCTTGCAGGAAAAGTTCCAGGAAGCCTGATGCTCTGTGGAGGCGAGGGCTGCCTTCGGGGCGCCCTGCACTCAGTCCAGGTGACAAAATGCAGCCCTGCCCAAGGCAGGTCCTGGAGAAGACAGCCCGCAGCTCTGCCTACCTGGGACAGCTCTCCCGGGACGTCCCGCTGCCGTCAGACACTTTCCAAGCAGCCAGTCAGCTGGACCCGGTGATGAGAATCAACAAATTCAGCAGCAATAGCTGCTCCTTGCCCGGCCTCTGCTTTCAGTCCCTTCTAAGAAATTCTGCTGCTCTCCGGTGGCCACCCTGTCCAGGCACCCAGGTCGCCGTGCTCATGGGGACCGTCATTACCCCGGAAACCCACGCTGTGCTGCGGTGTGCCCCACAGAAAGGGTCTGAATCAAAACAGCACCTCTTCGGTGAATGCCATAAACTCTGACTCCCACGGCTTGGCGAACACAAATTCTTGCATTTTCTCAGTTTGCAGGGTGCAGCGGACCAGCTCAGAGGAGGCAGGGCCTGGGGTCTGCCCCCGGCCCCACGTTCCTGCTGAGATGGACCAGGTGAGAACCTGCCTGGCTTCCGTTCCTCTCCTGGCACGTGCCGGCGGGTGGGGCGCCCAGGCACACGGCGCGGGAACGCCGCTCTTCACTGCGACCCGTCTCCAGGCTTCAGGTTCCCCAGTTGCATCTACGTTGCCATGTCCAGGGGTCTTGCTGACTTTTCCGTTACATGGGACACTTGAACCGCCTTTCTCTTCTCCGCCTCCCCCCGATGTTGCTCCTTCAATGCCACCACGGGCTGGAACCCCGACCCAAGGCCTGGCCTCGACCAGCGTGATTTTCCCTTCTAGTGGCTCCCCTCAACCCTTGGCTGTCTCTCCTTCCGCCCAAAGTTTATTTACTCGTCTGAGAGGCCACCCCTTCTCCCGGTGCCAATGCCACGTGGGCGCTGCCTGCCCGCACCTCTGGACCACGAATCCCGTCACCTCACCTCAGTTTCTGTTCCATCCCAACTGCCTACCGGACTTCACAGAACCATGGAATCTCCAGGGTGGAAAGGGGTCCAAAGGTCAGCCAGTCTACCTCTGTCACCCCTTCACCCTAACGGTTTGGGACGCCTGGCAGGGTCATGTTGCATTGTCACAACAATAGCTTAGAAGGACTGTAGGTCCTAAGGGTGGACATCCCCTGCCTCCACCTGCAGGCTCTTCCTGCACCCAGAGGCCCCGCTGGGGCTTCCCCACAGTGCTCTCCTGGAGACCCCGGGCAGCGGGTCCTATCTCCACAGTCGGCGCATCCAAACTGACTTCACCATCCAAGCGCGTGTCCGGGCAGCCTCCACCGACCCCACTTATGTTCTAGGCCGTGGGCCTGGTTATGTTCTTAGTGGTTCCCCATCCGTGTCTCCCACCCTACTTACTTGTCTCCCCTAGAGCGTTCGGAGGATTTTCTATAACTTTTCCAGAAGTTACTCATTTCCTCTCCTATGCCTTGATCTTCAGGTCCTGACATCAGACCCGGACTTCCTGTCCCCTAGTCCCTTGGTTGCAAACACAAACACGCCTGGGCTGCATGCTGCCCTGGGTCCTTCCGCATTGCAAGGAGTGACGTGGACAGAGCCCACGTTGGATGGCAGGGGACTTACAGCAAACATGTGAAAAATTAGTGAGTTGGGTGACGTCAGAGACTGACTGTGACGGAGACTGACAGGCAGAAGGGGACACCCCGCTAAGAAGGCCAGGGAGCAGCTCTCTGAGGTCTGGGGGGCAGCTGTGTGAGCTCAGGGAACAGCAGTCCAGGCGGGGCAGGAGGCCGGAGAGGTGCTTCTGGTCCTGGCTCAGAAGGAGCGGACACGCTTCACCCTTTCTGCCCCCGATGGCAACTAAACTCTAGAAGCACAGAAAACCTGGCTCCCTGAGGACACTAAGAGGTAAATCCTGGGGGGCTGATGGACAGGGAAATCCGGGCTTTAAGAATGACTGACGCGGCGGTGGGGGAGTTCCACGGGCCTATTTCCTCCCATATTCCCAGCCGAGGGTCAAGGGACGTCCTAATCTGGCACTGTGCCGTGGACGGGGACAGGACAGCCCCAAAACAAAGCCTGTTTCCCTGACCAGAGCACTAGGAAGGAGGCCCCTATGGTACACAGTATGTGGGGGTCTCCTCTTGTTTCTTTTTACTCTCCAGGTCCCACCCCAAGGAAAGCCCAGCTAGAAAACTTCGGTTGGGATGGTGAAGGGGTGGCCACACTGGTGCCCACATGGGAAGTCCCTCTCCGCCCGAGGAAGCTGGGAGAGCAGCCGCTCGGGTGGGGCGGGGCGGGAGGGCTCGGAGCTAGTTTCTTTCTTTCTTTTGTTCTCTCTCTACGCTGCCCTGGATGGGGCCCTGTCACGGGGAGTGTGGAACAGCACAGATAGGCTCAGGCCTAAGATTTTCCAGGTAGAAGACAAAAAAAGTGGGGGAGGGGGTCCCTGGGGGCTGGAGAGTGTGGGGAGAACGTAAAGAGAGGAGAGAGCTGGAATGGTGGCGCCCACATCCGTGCAGGAAGTTCCAGGTTTACCTCTGGCGGGCAAGCGTGGGAAAGTGACCCGAAGACACCGAACGCAGCTGTGGGAAGTGACTGCCGTGTAGTTAGGACCGGCCCCTGGGGGCCGCACACGGGGCGGCCTGGCGGTACTCCAGCAGTTCCGAACACCAAGCTGACACCGAAACCGCAGGAGACCAGTCAGAACCTGTGATCTGAAACTAACTGGGTTGCTCGCTTGCTTAGAAAAGAAAAAAGAGAAAAGAGAAGAGAAGAGAAAAGAGAAGAGAAAAGAACCCGCACACTACTTACTAAGGATTTTAACAGGACCAGAGGGTCATAATGCAATTTAAAAACATCCATGATACAATCCAGAATTACTCAATAAAGAACCAGGAAGATCCCAACAATTTTCAAGGTAAAAGACAGCACAACCCCACCCCCTCAGCCCACGACATCAAATCCTCTCCTGCCACCGATAAAGGATGGACTCCTCAGCCCGGCACTCAGCCCCTTCACAGCAGCCCTCCTCCTCCTCGCCAGGCCTCCCCTTCCCACCACACCCACCACACGCCCACTTCTGCACACGCACCCTCTCCCGTTCCCCAATGTGTTCGGCACTCCTGCCTCTGTGCCCTGGCCCTGAACCACTGCCCCGGTAGCCTGTGCCTGAAAAACTCCTACTCACACCTCAAGACACAACGCAAATGTCCCACCTTTTCTATGCACCTCTGGCAAGCTTTGCCTCTCCCGTCCCTGTGGCACCTCAGGGGGCTGGAGTGGACCTGTCCCCCCGACAACCGCGAGCCCCTCAAAGGGGGTGCTTGTCGCCTTCATCTTTGCACCCCCGTCCTGGGGCAGCGTCTAGCACGAGCTTGGCTCTCGGCGACTATCTGATAAATGAACGGACAGACACAAGGACGGAGGCCGGGCCACTTGAACGGGAAGACTGCGCTTTGTGCTTAGACCGTTCTGTGCTCATCGTGCCCACATTCTCCAGAAAATGCTTTCTGAAGGGCATCTTTTGTGTCGTTTCAATGTTGAGCAATCAAGTCTCACATGAGAGCGTCTCAGAACTGAGCAATTAGAAGCAGGTGTGGGCTCACGTGCTCTGCGGTCGCTCCCTCCCTCGGGGAGAGGCTGGAGTGGCTTTCCTTCCTGCTTGCTCTGGGCAGGCGGAGGCCAAACAAAACCAGCATCTTCCGAGGGGAAACTTCCAGTGTAAGGCCAGAGGGCTCTCTGCAGCCCCGTCAACTCTCAGTCTGGCCCTGGGGCAGGGGCTCGGGGGCTCCCTCGGCAGGGCTGCCCCTGTCTGGGGAAGCATTTGCTGCCCCCCGGGGCTGGCCAGCGCCTCGAGGGCAGAACCACCCCAGGTCCCACCCACTGCAGCAGAAAACACTTCTGTAGCATCACAGGGGGTGGGAACACTTCACAAATATTAATGTTATTCTTTATAATACCTGGTCAAGAAGGGGCTGAATGGCTTACTTCATTCAGACCAGTCGGCATTCAACAGATCTCAGTGAAGCCGAATGTGCCAGGCGCCAGGTTGGATGGGAGGCCCGTCACTGCTTCCAGGACTGCGGGCCCTGTCCCCCGCCCCCTCCCCAGAGAGCCGCAGGGAAAAAGGGAGCTCTAGACTCTCCTCCCCACTGTGCATGCGAGGCCGGCCTAGGGTGGACAAGGCCTGGAACAGGTGGTGAGGGGCCCTGGCATCTCCCAGAGCAGGTGGCACAGCTGACCCCAGATTTATATGAAGAAAAATACGTGTGTATACAGACTTATGTGCATAGAAAAAAGACAGAAAGACACACAGTGAAATCCAAAACCAGTGCTCACAGGCGGCGGCACCTGTGACATGCACTGGCTGGCACTGAGGCCTTCTAATCTGCAGCTGTATTTTCTAGTCGCTCTACGTTCACTGTACAGTCTTTCTGTGACTTTCTTCAACCGAGAAGAAGACAAGACAGTTGCCCTGGGAGGCGGTGGCGTTCTCTGCACCCTTTGTGGGCAGTGGGAAGGTTGGGCTCGGTGCTAGCAGAGGCCCCCAGGGGGACAGGCACAGACCTGCACCGCCTTCTTACCTGATGAGTCTCTGAGGCGCATCGTCAGTCGTGAGCGGGTTCTTCTCGAACAAATTTCGAAATTCCCGAAAATTTAACGTGGCGCCAAGCTTCAGGCCCAGAAGGTCCAGCAGACGCCCGAACTCCTCGTCTCTGAGGTTGAACAGCAATTGCTGCAGCAGTTGGTGCAGGTCCCGCACGCCGATGATGCCGTCCCTGTCGGTGTCCATCCTAAAGAAGGCCGCGTAGGGGTCCTAGAGGCAAAATGCACTTGTCTGAGCCCCTCCTGGGATGCTGGCGAGGACATGTGTGTGAGCCTGTGTGCGCAGACTCATCTCCAACGTGAAGGGGGCCGGAAAAGATAAACCGTGTTCACCAGGGCCCTTTTGATACGGAGCTCAGGAAAAGGACCCCGAAGGCCTTTTCTTTCCCCGCCCCACTCTCGGTTCACGGTCCGGTACCCCAGTACCAGAAGTGGCGGTGTGCTGGGTGGAGGTTTCTAGTACAGATAAAAATCTTGCTCTTTGCATGAAACTTCATCGTGCCTGTCACCTGCTCTACAGGGGGGCAAGCGCTGCACTGAGTTTCACCCCGAGGAGCCGTCAGAGGCCAGTGCGGTGTCTGGGGGCGGTGCCGAAGCTCTGGCCCCAGCTGAGGCCCACATGCCTGCCGCCATCCACGGGCTACGTGGGGTGCCTGTGCTTGGCAGCCGTGCCACCCGAGGGCACGTGTTTCCATTTTGCAGATGAGGAGACAGAGGCTGTGCTGCACCGAAGAGGGCGCTTGGGGTGGCAGGGGGCTGAGCCTCAAATCCCAGCTCTGCCACTGCCCAGCAGCGGGACCTTGGGCAAGGAAGGCATTTTAGCCTCTCCAACCCTGTCATCTGTAACGGGGGGGTTATGGCAGCCTCTAGCTCACTGGCTGGCTCTGAGGACTGACTATGCCAACGCGCGCAGGGCACTTAGCGGGCGCCTGGTAGGTTTGTGCGAGCTCACTTTCCACTGTAGTCGCCCTCTGTTACTTCTCAGCACGGACCCAGTTCCGGCCGCTCTGCACCCGCCTCTGCGTTGGAGCGGCTGCTATTTCTCCCGTCTCCTCTGTTACAGATTTCCACGTGACGCCCACCCTCATCGCACTGAGCCGCGAGCTTTCCCTGAAGGCCATGACCTGTTTGCCGCCCGCCTTGCGCAAGTTCCCTCTTCGTTTGTTGCTTTCATTTCTGGCCAGCACATGCTAAGGGTTTAAGAGTCGAGTCAGTGGTCACCTCTTCCAGGAAGCCCTCCGTAAGGGGTCTTTTCCCTGCGCCCCCACAGCACGCTGCAGTTCCCTCTGGGACAGCCAGTCACGATGGGTCTGAGTTGTCTGTTCACCACCTGTGTCTTGGGCTGGACTGAGCTCCCCGGCCAGGGCCTGCATCTCCCGCCGCCAGCATTTGGCAGACTCTGGCATAAGTGCGCTGTGCTTGTTCGGTGAGTGAATGGGAGGAGCGGAGAAAATGGATCAAAGGGTCCTAAATTCACTGTAACTCGGGTTGTCGTGCCCTTCCCCACCTCTGTACTCATCCTAGGCCTTCCTGAGGCAGAACGCAGAGTCGCAGAGTCGGCAAAGTGCCGCAGGGAAGGGCATTGGGAGGGGATGGGATGCAGAGTTCCACTCCCCTCCGCAGGAAGCCGGAGCAAAGTGTTCCTTATCCTGGGATGAGCAGGACCAGACGGGGGCGGGGGCGGGCTCGGGGTCACAGCCAAGGTGGCTGAATAGCTGGAGCGGGGTGGCGGGGCTGGCAGGGAGCCAAGCAGCAGACAGGGCCCCACTCACCCGGAAAAACTCCTTCAGCCTCTGGGGGAGAAGTTTCAGGCATTCTTCAGCACTGACAAAATCGCTGGTCACGTTTCTTTTTGGAGGAGTTGCAGCCTGAGGTGGGGCCACTTGTGGCCCCGTCATTTTAGTACCTGAAACAGTCACATAAATCGGAGGACACCTTCAGCGGCATGCACCCCGCCCCGTTTCCACTCAGCCTGTGGACGCTCCGGCCCCCGTCGTGGGAAAACACACTGCAGAGAGACCCACCGGCAAGCGAACACCGCCTTAGCTCTGCAGGGACCCGGTTTCCCGTCCTTCAGTTCTGCGGGCACTTCGCTGCCGCCACGGGAGGACCTGGTCCCTAGGCTCCCAGGGCCCCGTCCAGCATGTACTGACACTCCCCACGCCCTCCCACATTGCCCCTCTGCCCTCCCTCCCGGGCAGGGACACCCTCGCTCATCTCCACCTTCCCAGAGGCAGAGAACGAGAGTTCTTGCCTGGCTTTTGTTTCCCAGAATCATGTCCTAAACCCAGGGATGTGTGACTCAGTCCATGCTCATTCATTCGACAGGCACTTCCTGGTCACGGACCTGTCAGATACCGGGCTTGGACCTTTCGCGGCCTGAGATGGAGCCTCCCTTCCTACGCCTCGTTTACTCGCAAGGAGCCCTGTTATTACGCCCGCCTCACTTGTGAGGAGACGGAGGCCCAGGGCTACGCCCCCGCCCCCGCCGGCGGGCAGCGTTCGCGGACAGCACAGCTGAACCCAGGCCCGTCAGACTCCAGAGCCCAGCCGGTGAGTTACCGCGTTCTGCCCTCTCTGACCCCCGCACCTGGGGAAGGCAGTGTGACCTCCCACGTCCACAGGGCTGGGATCGTGGTTGTGCGGCCCTGCCTACAGCCAGGCTGTAAACCCAGGCCTGGGCCGCAGACGTGGTTCCCTGCGCTCGCTGCACCCCTGCCCTCCGCACAGGTGTGGTCTGCAGGACAGACAGTGGGCGCGGCATCTGGAGCCCGTGGGCATGCTCTGATCCAGCCACCCACTGGCTCCTGCCCTGCTCTGCCGGGGCCTGAGGCAGCCTCCCTCAGGTTCCTGGAGCCTGGCAGGTAACACCTCCTCCAGCGGCGTGACTCCCCTTGGCCATGCCCCCGACCCAGGCCTCGGGCCAGGAACCTCAATCCTCCGCCACGCACACCGCAGCCGCTGACCCCGTAGGGAGGCGGACAGCACTGGGGGACTGGTGGAGGAGGTGGAGGGCGGTGAGGGGGAAGCAACAGGCTGCAGCAAGGAGGGAGCCAAGAGCAGTTGGCAGCTACTGAGCCAGGGTCGCATTCTGGCGGACTCACTGCTCTGGGACCTCAGGCTCGCGACCTACTCACCACGAGCCTCGATTTCCTCCCCTAACAATGACCGCGCCTGGGACATTGGACACACTTGTTGAAATACGTGTGAACTCTTTTTCCTTCAAAAATGTCCAAGCACACACCCAACGAACGCACCAACATCCCAACCGTCTGTGGCCGCCTTCTCTTCCTGTGTGGGACCCTTCTCCCTCTGGGGTCGGCAGGGGAAAGTCTGGTGGGCTGGGTGGGCCCACGGCATCTCCCTGGTGAGGAGCCCCGGCCACCTGTCTCTGGTGGAGACCCGCAACGCCCCCCAGACCAAACTCGGGGAGGACGGCAAGATGCAGACGGGGCTCCCGGGGCCCGCCGGTCTGTCTGCGGTGCGTTTGTGGCACAACAGAAGCGCATTCCATTGACCTCTTTGCCTGATTCTTGCAGCTTTTCTGGAGGGCGGATTTGTCCACCAAACTTCCCCGGCACAGAAGCAGCGTCAGTGAGAGGGGTAAGACGCAGGAGAAGGGATTCGGCGGGGAGGACGCTGCACCCTCTCCCGGGGCACGGGCTGGGAGGACGGACGAAGGAGCAGGGGCCAGGGGAGGGCCCAGCTTCTGGCCTGGGTCGTGCTTTACAGGACAGGTTTGCTGAAACCCTCTGGGGACGGGGGCAGGGAAGGGGCAGTGGTTGGGTGGTCTGGGGCAAATCGCTAACTCCTACAGAATTTCTGTGTCCTTGTCAGAAAAAAGTGAGGAAGGACGTGGGTCTTGCTGGCACTCACGCGTCATTCATTACAGGGGACCAGCCTCTCATAAAAGGAGGAAAACCTTCAAGAGCATGAGGTGTGAGTTAAGGCTCACGAGGCTTTGGAGGAAACTTTACAAACCCTTTTGCTCTAAGTTTGTAGAAGGCTCCATCAGGCAAAATTCTGCACTCACAATTCAGCTGAACTTGGGAGAAAAAAAAAGGCCAAAACGCAGTCAGATAAAATGAAATGAAAACATCCATTCTAGCCAGAGAACAAACACTGTGTCAGTGTCTGGGCTCACACTGTGTCATCTCTAGCAGCCAGGTGGCACTGCTCGGAAAGACAGGCAGGGCCCTGAATCGGGGACGTGCGCCAGTAGGGTCTACACTTGACGATGAGCTACCTTCACACCCTTCTTTCTTAAACCCCATTCTGGCTGTCAGCTGGGCATACTGGTCATCATCCATGGGCATTCCGTGATCTTCCAGCACCTGGCAGGAAGACAAATGAGGGAGAGGCGGTGAGGCTGTCCCGTTCCCCGCTGAGCCCTCCAGCCCTGCAGCGGGCTCACCCCCATGGCCCAGGGGCTCCAGCCTGCGATTGGGACTTGTCTGCCCCCACCCACAGGCTCCAGCGGGCAGGGCCTGGGTGTCCAGGGTCCCTGGCCCAGCACGAGGCTTGTTTGTTGCACCAGTAAACAAACAAAGGAACAAGCCGGCGCCCAGCCTGGGCTCGGCTGGCGTGGCGTTCGGATTGCAGTCGGCACTGCAAGCCTTCCCCGAGGCCGGGCCGTCCGAGATACACAAATTCACTGTGCCGTGACTGCAATGCGTTCGAGTCTCATTAGTCAGGTTTGTATTCACATATATCCTAGGAAACACGAACGAAACAGAGCAAGGCAGTTTGAGGAGGAAAAACTAAAATTTTCATTAAAGTTTCATTGTGATCAACAGTCTGCCTTGCCAGCTATGTTTTTTTTTGGGGGGGCGCCCACAGCACTCCTTTTTCTCTCAACAGGCACTTCTCTGCGCTGCCACCAGTGAAGCAGAAAGATCTAAATGACACTATCCTAGGGGATTGGCGGGGCTACTCAAGAGGCACATGTTGATGTCACCCCTTTGTCAACAGCCAGTCAACAACCCAGACAGAGCTACCTGCCCCTAAGCTGAGACCCCTAAGGTGATGCTGGAGGGACACGGAAGACACCATCCCTGCTGCTCTCAAAGTATTTGCAATTTAAATGAGAAAATGTGGCTTTTCTTCTAGAAAAAGGTCATAGAATCACCGTCCAAAATATGTCTGTGTCTGTGTCACCACCACCACCATAATCAACCCCATCATCATTGTCTTCACGTAGCAACATTATGAGGCAGGTACCGTGCCGAGATCTTCACGGGCATTTCATGAGTCTCGTTCAATCCTTATAAAAAGCCTTGAGAAAGTCTCCCCTACCAAGCCCGTTCTAAAGATGCGGACTGAGGCTTAGAAAGTTCAGGTGACTTGCCCCAGTCACCTGATCAGGAAATAACAGACACGGGGCTCTTCCTGTTAACCCCTAAAATGAACGCCACTGTTGCAGTTCGTCCCCGGGGCCTGGAAGTATGGGAGGGTCTCTGCCGTGGAGCCCTGGCACCTGCCCACGTATCCAAATCAGCCCCACGGGCGAAGGCCCACCTGGGTCCTGGCAGAACGCCTTGAGAAGCCCCCGGCGAAACACCGAGGACGGGGGCCTCCACAAGTTGCCGAGAGACCATCTCCCGCTTGCCCCGGGAGGCTATGGCGGACAGTTTCTCCTTGCCTCCAGGTTCCAGTGAGGTGCAGGGCCTTCAGCCCAGCCTCCTCACACGGGAGCTGCAGAATGTAAGCCCGCTCAGCTGCAGCAGGGTGCCCACCACCCACGGTGCGGTGACCCACTGCTGCTCCGGGGCCGTCCCTTTTGGTGTGTGGGACTAGGGCCCGGCGAGCCGGCGCCGTTGGCTGTCCGCCTCGGTAATAAACTGGATGCGACAGCGGTTCCTTGTTCCTGTACCGCCCAGTTGGTCAGGCCCTGGACTTGGCCGGGCGTGTGTGTGTGTGCACGCAACACAGCTGCAGGATGTGCTTGGTGCGGGATCAGAAACCAAGGAAAAGGGAAGAGAACGCAGGCGTCGCTGTGTTGTCTAGCGGCCTCACAGGGGGCAGTGCTGGATTCCAAGACCGTCCCAAGGGCCTGCCTGGGGACACTGGCAGGCTGTGCGCCATCTGCACGCACGCCCAGCCCCAGCTCTCAGAGGAGCCAGTTCCAGCCCGGGACAGCGCAAGTGGTTGACGGAAGGGTGCAGCCCACGTGGAAGTGGTGGTGGGTCTCTGAAACGGATAGATTGGTTGCTTCCTTTGAAAAATAACTTCCTATTTTGAAAACAATTACACATGAATTATTCATCGCAAATTCCTCCTGCTCAGCCCTTTCATAAAAACATATGTAATGGAGAGTAAGAAAATGTCTGTAGGCAAATGTTTCACAGCCTGGAGGGTTGTGAGGCGCCCAGCGCGGGCTGTGCGGCAGACACCCTGGCCAGCGGAGCAGGCGGGCAACCCATCTGCACGGAGCACGGCGAGGAGTCAGTCCCCCGAGCGCGGCCACCGGGAGAGGCGCGAGCACCGCACAAGCCTTCGTGCCTCTTTCTAACGCCTCCCCTTGCGCTGCTCTCGTGTCTAAGGTGAACACAGCAGCCAATCAACTGGACTGATCACAACCCTTGGAGGCGATTTGCAGTACAACGTAAGGCTAAACTGCAACGTGTATAAAACATATTTTAAAGCGTTTTAACCATTCAGGCTCATGTCCTTCGGCCTTTCCTAGGAGGCATTTCCCTAGGAAAGTTCCTCAAAGAGTGACAGCCTGTGGCCTGACACATTCCGACTCACTGCATGGTCACTCTGCACCTGAGAACGTCGCTTAGGCTGTAGACTGGTCCTTCCCTGCGAGGCCTTCCCAGTTCACTCCGCGCGGGGCTCTCGGTGAGGACAGGTGCACTGCTGTGTCCTGCTCGCTCCCCCCGGAGTTCATTTTCCTTCTTGCTGAAACAACTCAAATCGGAGGGGGCAGCTTGCCCAGCTGTGCAGAGCCTCCCAAGTCTCCGAGTGTGAGCGACGCGGGGTCGCCAGGCCTCTGAATCCCTTTTCTGGTAGTTGCTCTCAGGGTTACAATACATGCCCTTAGCTTTTCACAGCCTATTTAGACTTAATAGTGAGCCATTTCAGCTAACATGTAGAAAACTTGCAACCGTAACGGTCTTTATTGTCCCCCCTGTCCTTTATGCTAATTAGCTCTACATGGACCTACAGTATAAACCCTGTAAGACAGTGTTAGAATGTTTACCCTAAACACCCTTATGTGTTCTTTTTAAATTAAGAAAAATTGCCTCATGTTTAATCGGTTATTTACCATTTCCAACGTTCTTTATTCCTTCATTGAACATCTGAGTCTCTACCTAGTTTCCGATTCTTTCAAACTGAGGAACTTCCTTTAATGTTTCTTACAGTAAAGATCTGCTGGTAACAAATTATCTTCGTGTTCTTTTTTTCAATCTGAAAACATCTTTATTTTCCCTTCATTCTCAGAGGAGGCTTGTGCTAGATGTAAATTCTGGGTAGAGAGACTTTTTGTTTCCTTTTCAGCAGGTTCAAGTCATGGTCCCCTGTCTCTGGCCGACATGGTTCTCACGAGCAGTAAACGGAGACTCAAATCGCTGCCCCCCGTCTGTAAAGTGCCCTTTGCACGTGCTGCTCTTGAGATGTCTCTCTTTGACTTCGGTTTTCAGCAGTTTCCCTATGGTTTTCTTTGCATGTGTCTCACTTGGGTTTTCTAAGCCTCCTGAATACACATTTAGCCCCTTTACAAAAGCCTGGGAGATTGCGGCCCTGACCCCCTCCTGCCCTCCTTTCATTCTGTGACTCCAACGATGCCTGTGCTAGACCTTCCGATGTTCCACGTGGACCCGAGTCACTGTTCATTTTTTTTTACCTGTTTCTTTTCTTCAGTTCATGTAATTTCTATTGCTCGATCTTCAAGCTCTCAGTTCTGCCTTTTGTCATCTCCATTCTGTGGTTAAGCCCCGTTGGTGAATTTTTAAATTTCAGGCATTTTCGTTTTGTTCTAGAATTTCCATTTGGTTCTTTTCATAAATTCTATTTATCTGCTGAGATTTCCCACATTTCCATTTATTATGAGTATATATTCTTATTTACATCTCTGAGCATAGTTATAATAGTCACTTTGGCATATGGGGATGTTATAATTAATTTCATCTTCTTTCCAGACCACGAAAACTTTCTCTATCTCAGCAATAGGCTGTTTCACTTTCTTATCGTTTGTGTGTTCACTGGAGTAGCACTTTTTATTTCCTTTAAGAAATTTTCCTTTGCTTTCATAACTTGGCCAAAAAGAGGCCTACTTTTCAGCCTATCTCGACGTTCCACATGGCTTTCCCACTAAGCTTAATCATTTCTACCTTTTGATTTTAAGTGAAAAATGTGTAACTCTTCCTTTCAGTTGACACTTAAAGGCCATTATCGGGTTATTAATTGGCCTGATTTCAACACTGTTGTGTCTCAGGGAATAGCGAGGCCTGAGGAAGGGAAGAGACATGGGGGAACAGCGTGCCAGTGGAAAAGTTGGCACGCGCGCTGTCCATTAATCTGGCCGTCTTCTGGCGGCATGGTCTGTGGCGCCCCCAAACAACTGCAACAGTAGTAGCAGGTCGCTGAGGTGCAGACAAGCTGGCCCAAGGTCACACAGTTATTAAGTACAGAACTGGGGTTCAGACTGCGGCGGCCTGGCTGCAGAGTCAACATTTTAAATCACAATACTGTAAGGCTTTTCAAAATTGATTGGGTTCATTTAAAAAGTATGTATTGAGTGCTTATCTTGTGCCGAGCGCTGTTTTAGATGCTGGGGACAGGGCAGAGGATGAAAAAGACAAAGAGAGTCGCCCTGGTCCACCTTGGTGAGGGGACAGAGCTGCAGGGAAGCAGCACCCTCGGGAGAGAAACTGCGTTGAGCCGGTGCGACCCGGAAGGTGTCCGAGAGGAGAAGGAGCCAGAGAGGAAGGCTTGGCCGGATCACGGGAGGCGGGGCCTCCCAGGGGAGAAGCCCAGGGCCGAGGATCCAGAGGGTGGGGACAGGCTGCAGGTCCTGGGCCTCTTATGAAAACGGGACAGACAGCAATGCCTACGGCAAACAATGATCTCTTGTAAACTGACAAGAGGGCAAAGAAGATAAATGGGCAGCGCCCAGAAGAATAGATTCTAATGGCCAAAAAAAAAAAAGGAAAAAAGAACAAATTCACTAGCAGTCTGGGAAACAAATGCAAGTTAAATTTAACATGAACTATCACTTTGAAAGTATCAGACCAGCAAGAATTAAACAGAGCTACAATGCCTATTACTAACAGGGGTTAGAGAAAAAGATACTTTCATACACAGCTATTAAAACCATGAAATACTATGGCGCTTAAAAAAAATAAAAAAAAAGCAAAAAGGCAATGTGTTAAAATTAAAACCATATTAGACCAAAAATCCTACTCCTGGGAATCCATGTCATAGAAATAAAAGCATCAGTATGTAAAGACACATAAAGAAAGACTGTTTAAAGAGAGAAAAAGAAGGGATAAAGAAGGGAATGACCATCAAAAAGGTAAGGACTGTATTCTGCTCACGGAAGACCTGTGCTTCCCCTGGCAGCAAACAGGAAAATGGGAGACACGAGAAGGTCCCTTTGGCGTATCAGAAGCCTCTCGGCAACACGAGGACCTAAAGGGACAAAACTGGGGGCAGGGCTGTTGGAGGAGAGCTGAGCCGGTCGCCCGCCCGGGGGCAGGGGGGTAGGGCCGTCGGAGGAGAGCTGAGCCGGTCGCCCGCCTGGGGACAGGGGGGCAGGACCGTCGGAGGAGAGCTGAGCCGGTCGCCTGCCTGGGGACAGGGCAAGAAGCTCAGGACACGGTTGTTGGCCCAGGCGGATGATGATCACTCCCAGCAGACAGAGAAATGAGAGCTTGTGACAAACTCGTGGGACGGCGGCGTCCACAACTAGAGACGTGCATGGCCAAACCCCAGGGAGACGGGAGAACTGAGGACTGAGTTGACACTGCCAGTGTTCCCCTGGAACCCGTGCGGACTCCTGTGTGGGCAGGAGGCGAAAAGCCAAGGTGAAAGGGATTTTGCTGGCGTCCCACGGTCCTGAGGAGACAAAGATGAGAGTTCAGGACCCCCCAGGGGCAGGGGCTCAGGGAATAACCTGAGCACTGGGTTTACAGCTTTGGAGGCCGTACCCCAGAGACAGGAGTTCTGGATTTGTTTGGTTTTTTTTAAGGTAAGCACTGAGAAACTGCCATCCAGCCTCAAATCAAATCTGGTCCCTTACTGAGTTAAGGTCGTCAGTCCCCAGTCTCTCTGCCAGGCAAAGGCAAGCATGACCCATCATCTAGAGCCCCTAAATTTTCTTAACCCAGCAGAAGTATGCCTGGCATGCCAAGAGACAAGGCCATGAGGCCCGAAATCAAGGGCAGAAACCAACAATAGAAAAGCACCTACAGGTGATCCAGATACTGGAGTCGGCAAAAAAAAGATCTTAAATAGCTATAAATATGTTTAAGAAAATGCAGGAATATGCTGAGACAATAGAAGAAAAGACACAGATATGGAATATATTAAAAATAATCAAATGGACATCCCAGAATGGAGAAAAATACTGAAATTAACAACTGCATGAACAAAGTTAACTACAGATTAGAAAAAGCAGAACACAGGATTAACAAACTGGAAGGCAGCCCATGGACATCCTGGGGCTCAGCACTGAGAGACAAGGGATGGAAACAACAGAAAAAAACAAAAGATGCATGTGACGTATTTTGAACAGGTCTCACATACGGGGTCAGGGAAAAGAGGGCACGGTAAAGGAAAAGAGAGTGTGGCTGAGAATTTTTCACAAACATTTTTGACGAAACACATCGACCTACAGGTTCAAGATGAACTGCAAACCCCAGCAGAATGGTGCAAAGAAAGTCACGCATATATACGCCGGGTAACGCTGCTGAAATACAACGACAAAGTAGAAAAGCTTAGAAGCTGCTGGAAAGAAGTACGGTACAGTACATTCAAACATGCAACAATAAGGCTGACAGTTCATCAACAGAACTGACGGAAGCCAGAAGACAGTGGACTATCATCTTAAAAGGCTGGGGGCAAATAATGGCCACCCTACGACGCCATTCCCAGCTAACATGGCTTTAGGAAGCGATAGCGGACATCTGACTTCAGGTTCAACTGGAAAGGGAGACCATCACTCTCATCTGTGCCAGAAGAAAGCCAAAGAAACGGAAAATCCACGACTTTTCTTAGCTCCATCAGAGAAATCTGGGAGACAGGGGAATACGGAGAATCACTTGCCTGGGCAGAAGCCGTAGCAGCCACCCACTGGTGGGGACCCAGGAGTGGCGGCTGGGGCAGGTTGCTGGAAGCTGAGTGAGAATGAGCTGCAGAATGAGACACTGAGGGGGCCCGGTCTTTGGAGGGGCCACACTTGCATGGATCTGGCCACCAGGAAGTGAAGGTGAACACTCAAAAAAAAACAAAAACCTCTTCGTGTGTCAGGCAAATTAAACTCCCAAAAAGGAGAAGTAAGTAGAAGAAAAAATAAAGAGCAGAAATCAGTGAAATAGAATGCGGACAAACAATAGAGAAAGTCAATAAAACCACAGCTTGTTTTATAAAAAAGATCGATAACAGTGATAAACCTCTAGCCAGGCTATTTAAGAAACAAAGAGAAAAGATAAAAATTACCAATATCAGGAGTGAGAAGAAAACATTAAGTTATCACACAGACATTGAAAGAATAATGAGGCATAGCCCATATTGACATAAATAAATGATTGAATAGATTAATGAATGAAAGAGAGACAAATCTCCCACACCAAAGAATTTCAAACAATTTATGCAAATACTGTGCCCTGAAAGAGGTGGGGCATAGTAAGTCCCCGCCCCGTAAGTCTGGGCCGTACACAGTGGCTTCCTCCCAAAGAGTGCCCTATAGAGAGGGGGGACAGGGAACACTATGTTTGCGGTGGAGCGGAGCCCATAAACACCCCTCATCCAGGCCGTCAAGGCCAACACCACAGTGATCAGGCACGTGGCCAGCAGATGCTCCGACAGGATGTGATGAGAAGGTACTTCACCTCTGTGGTCTTCCTCCCAGAAACGTTACCCCCAGTCTAATCATGAGAAAAATACCAGACAAATCCCAACAGAGGCACAGTCTACAAAGTCTCTGACCAGTCCCCCCTCAAAACTGCCAAGGTCGACAAAAACAAGGCAGGTCTGAGATATTGTCACAGTCCAGAGGGGCACAGGAGACATGACGACTAAATGTCATGTGGGTCCCTGGATGGCATCCTGGGCAGAAACAGACTGAGCTAAAAACTCAGGATAGCTGAGTCACCTATGGGCACGCAGAGAGTGCGAGGCCAGTCCGCTGGCCTTCAAAGAAGGGCAACTGGGAGGCCCCCGGGCAGAGAGAGCGGGAGTCCAGGCACAAGAACGAGAGGAAGGGCATGCACCAGGACACGTGGCAGCTTATTCACTGCAAAAATAGTGGGAGGGTCTTGTGGGATTTAACATACATTCAAATTTCAATGTGTGGCAACAATAACACAAACGACTGAAAAGGCGAATGAAATGAGAGGATTTTTAAATCCGGCCGTGTTAGGGGAGCGGTAGACATAACCACCTGTCTTTCACTACATGCCGTAAGAACGGGTGTGTATGCTGCGGTCGCTAGTGTAGCCCCTGTGGAGCCGACCGAAGAATGGACTTACTGACAAACTGACAGAGGGGAAAAGGGAATAATGGAAACATCTGAGTAATCTAAAAGAAGCTGAGAAAGGAGCGAAAAAGAAACATGGGACAGCTGGATCGAATAGAAAGAAAATATGAGAACGACGGCTTTATCAGTAATTAAATAAATTTAAAATGGAATGGATACTCCAAGTGGAAGACTAAGGCTGTCACACTGTTTTAAAATATCAGCTACCTGCTGCTCATGAGAAATTTACTTTAAATATAAGCACCCAGAAAGTCTGCAGTGAAAGGATGGAAAAGTATATTCTACGCTCACATGAATCAGAAGAAAGCCGAAGCTACTATATTATTATCAGGCAAAAATAGGCTTGAAGGCAAGTAGCATTATGCTGCATCAGGAGAGTGATGTCATAATGACAAAGGAGACAACTCGCAGGAAGTTTCAGCAATCTATGTGCACCCAGTAATTTAGCTTCAAAGTGCATAAAGCAACAATCAACAGAATAAAGAAGGGCCTTGCTAGACAAATCTACAAGCCACTTCAATATGCTTCTCTCAGTAGCTAATGGAATGAGCAGGCGAAAATGTGATAAGGATAGAGAAGTTCTGAAAAACACAGTTAATCAAATTGACCTGACTGGTGTTCTTAGGAAACTGAAGGTCCGTGATGGAGGGAGGACACTTCTTCTCAAGTGCTTATGGAATATTTGCCAGAGTTACTTTTGTGGTGGGTCCAAATCCAAGCCTGGATATTTCAAAGGGCTGCCTGAGGTTATTTACACTTCAGGTTCTATTTTCTTATCCCATGGTATCAACTTTAAAATCAATAATAAAAGGTAAACTGGAAAATCCCAACTGTTTGGAAATTAAACAATATACTTTAAAAATAAACCATTGGAAAAAGAATAAATCACAAGGGAAATTATAAAATATTTTGACCTGGATGATAATATGATGATGTGCTGAAACTTGCATGACGTGGCTACGCCTGTACCTCGAGGGCAATGTATAGCCTTCGGTTCATACATTAGAGAAATAAACAATCTAACATTTTATCTTAAGAAATTAGAACAAGGAAGCAAATTAAATCCCAATCAAGTAGAAGGAAGGAAATTATCAAGGTAATAGCAGAAATAAAGAAATATAAAACGAATATACAAGAGAAAAATAACAATACAGATAAAGTTGTTACTGATAAAACAGACAGGCATCAACTACTTCTGGATAGGATGGAATCATGCACAGCAAGCAAACATTCTCAATGGAAAAAAAAATGAAAGAGCCCCATCGACTACACGTAACAAAAAGGCCTCAGGGAGCCGAGGAAGCCACACTGTCTAAAGGGGTTGAAATCCCGGGGTGAGAATGACCTTCAGGGTGAACTGAGGCTGGGCAGCTGCACTTTCTCTGGGAACAGCTGAGGGTTCTGGGGGCAGCCTTGAGCCTGAGAGCCGAAGGTGGGCCGGGCAGAGGGCCCCTGCAGCAGCGTTTGCTAGGTGTGCAGCCCTAGGGTCTCAGAAGTGGGGGCGGGAGGGGGCAGGCTCAAACCAGGACTGGTTTCCCCTCCCAGACCTATGCCCACCCCTGGAACTTCTGGGGGCTAAAGTCTAAAACCAAAGTTGAAAACGTCTGAAAAGCAGGCTGCAAGTTCCCACGCTGTGGTACTCAGGAGACAAAGGCCTGGCAGGGAGAAAGGCCTGGATGAAACCAAGGCGAAAGCGGAAGTCGTGGCGGCGGGGTCAGCGGACGCCGAGGGTCAGCTGCTCTCATCCTGGAGGAGCTGGCCGACCTGGGCCCGGCCGGCTGCGAGAGAAGCCAGCTTCAGCCTCTGGCAGAGGACTGTTGCCTGAAGATGGAGAAAAAAATACGTGTATATAATTGTGATGGTTGTGCGGGGCTTGGACCAACAAGACTGAAGATGTGAGGGACCTCGAACGCACATCTGCAAGGTTAGGAAGCTGTTGTCACAGGAAGCTGAAGAGCTAAGTCGGTTCATTCCTCCCCACCACCTGCCCTCAAGAACAGGGCACTTCATCCGTTTCCCTAAGTACCTTCCTACCTGAGCCGGAAGCCCCTGAACGGGCCGAGGAACCTGTGCTCTGTGTGCTGAAGCCGCTCACGGCTCGGGCCGTCGGAAGGCAGCGTGACGCTGAACACACTTCACAGCAGCAGCCCCGAAAGCGCAAACGCGGGGGGTGGGCGCGACTCTGAAGGTCCCCCGCCTGCTCCCCAGGTCTCTGACTTGGTGTCCATGTGCGTTTCTCTTGGTCTTTCTTACTGTTCTCTTATTTGTGTTTTCCCCCGTCACAAAGCGGACCATAACGAATAATAAAGAGATCTTTAAATGTTTAACTTACAGGAGCTGTATTCTTCCGAAGAAGATTTGAAACCAGATGAGTTCAAATACTTAATACTTGACTTTTTAAAACAATGGGATTCGCCCAGAGTCCCCATGGTCACTCAGTTTGCTTACGCACACCTGAGCGCTAGAGATGTTCGCCATGTCTGAGGGGCTTGGTTTACATGGGGGCCTCGTCTCCTACGTGGGAAAGACAAGACGCGACTGGGAAGCAATGGTAGTGGGGTGGGGAGGGTGCAAACGCCCCCCAAAGGGCACAAGGCACCTGCTAGGAAGGAGCAGGAAAGCTTGCCCCTCCTAAGCAAGGCCAGGTGTCCCCGCCTTGGAGCAGATGAGAAGCCAAGAGACGGAAATGCCAAGAATCTGGGATGCTGGGCAGGGCTGTCTCGGACGCGTGCATCCCACACACACGGCCCCGGGGCTCCGGGGGTCTGCAGAGGAGGTCTGCGGCGCTGGGCCTGCCTCCGGAGGCCTCGGCGGGACACCGGAAATGGAACTAAGAACCACAAGGGGCTAAACAGTGTTCAGTGTATTTACTGGGGGTGAAGAACAATTTCCCATCAGGAACAGCCAATTACAGGGAACTGGGATGGTAAGGCTGTCCCCGAGTTCCTGATGGATAGAGCAGCTCAATTAGTCTAATTACTCAATTAGACTAAGCATGACTTATGTGTCTTCGGGTGTTTTGTCATTTCATGTTCCCCATAGGTCACTGTCACCAAGCAATGAGCCTTCTTTTCTATCCGTGGTCCCCATGTGGCTTAGTCCTATGCCAAGTGTGCATCAGGCACCCTTAGAATGTTTACTGGGAAAAAGTTTGACAGAGACTGTTATTATCTGCCTGCCTAACACATAGTCTCTCCTTCTCCCACGGGAAAGGCCACGCTTTTTCTAGAGGCCGTAATGTACCCAGCCAAAATCATACACACAGAGTCCTAGTCCATAAAATAGAGCTGCTGGGAGATGCTTCCAAGAATGCTGTTTTTTAAAAAAAAAGACTTGTCTAGCTCAAGTCTTTTGCCCTTCACTTTCCCCCTTCTTTATGCCTGAAACATGTATGTGATGGCTGGTGTTCCAGCAGCTATCTTGCATGCATGAGGATGAGCGTGAAAGGGGAAAAAGCTAGAAGCAGTCTGGGTCTCTGAAGATGCCATAGAGCTGCTGCACTGCCCCTGCACAGACAACATGCAGACTCCTTGTTACAAGAGAGAAAAACTGCCACCTCTCTTATTTAAGGCTCGGGTTTTGGGTTCGCTGCTAGCTTGGCTCGTGGACGAAAGTGAGGAAGGAAGAAAAAGTAGACAGAGAAGGAATATAAAGATTCCAGGTCACCCTAAAGGCCAACAACAGTTTTCCTTCAACACCACAAGTTCTTCACTCATAATTTAAATAAATGACATAAAAAATATGCAAAAGTCACTTGCTATATAGTACAGTGACCAGGGCAATGAACTGGGAGAGGGGGATTTCCTGGAATAAAAATATGGTTTACAGGATTGTTGTGGGAAATGATGTGTTAGAAGAGGTAAAATACTCAGACTCAGGCTGGCCCAAGTCCAGAGAGAACAGTACCTTCCCCCACCCCCATGAAGGGCACACGGAGCTCCTTAACCCCCCAGGGCTCTGCCTCCATAAGGACCTCCGCGTGACGGCAGTGGCTGCGGCAGTCGTCAGAGAAGCCGACAGCTCCTGCGGCAAAGAGAGAAAGGCAAGGAAGGCAGACGACGAGCTAACAAGCTGAGCTTGTACCGGGAGCAAGACCTCCTGACCTCGGCGGGGAGAGCGGACAGGGCCACAGCAATGGCCACGCAGGGGCTCAGCGGGATGGGGACCTTGTGAGTCCCCACTAGCTTCAGGCTCTAGTCCTGCGACGTCCCTCAGAGGGCCCAGGGAGACAGCAACCCCTGCCCTGACACAGGCAGGGCAGCGGCTGGTGACAGAGTCAGCACTCCTAACCCAGAATCCAAGGTACCCAGGGCAGCGGCTGAGCGCTGCCTGCGTTCACATGCCGGGTACTGCACTCACGCCTCGCCTGGTAAGCACGCCAAAGTGACTCAGAGCTTCGGGTCCCGTCCCTGGGGACGAAAGTCTGCAACCCCTTCTGCTCTGACCGGTAGGATGCAGATTTGGGGATCATTGCCTATCCACACCCAAAATGACAGGATGGTGTGGAGGGGCACTGTTATTAAAAGTCGCGTCCCTCTCCAGGAACTCGTTCCAGGTGGAGGGGACAGCCAGAGAGCGGCGCAAAGGCAGAGAGGGCCTGTGTCCCGAGGAACAGCAGGAGGGGTCGGGTGGCTGAGTGAGGGGGAGGGTGGCAGGAGTTGCGGTCTGAGGGGGACGGAGGGCTGGGCCCTTCTCGGATTGCCGGAGCTTATTCTGGTGAGATGGGGAGCCATGGGGGTCCGGGGCAAGGGTGGCCCCACACTGACTTGGGGGAGGGGCGTCCTGGCTGCTGGGTGGAGAATCGGCTGCAGTGGGGCAAGGACAGCAGTGGAGAGAGCGGCGAGGAGGCTGCTGGCCTGTCCCTGTACGAGGGGATGGTGGCAGGACATAGGGCAGGGGTGGCTGCCATACTCTGGGACAGTTGCCCAGGGAGCCCACAGGCCATGCTGTTGAACTGGATGTAGGGGTGAGAGAAAGAGGGGGGTCGAGAAAGGTGCCAAGATTTTAGTCCTGAGCAATTGGGAGAAAGGTCACCCTTGGCCGAGAAGGTAAAGGCTGCTGGCAGAGTGGCTTTGGCGAAGGTCCGGGCATTTCTCAGACACCCATGTGGGGATGTCACAGGCAAGGTGGGCGCCTGAGGCTGGGCTGTAGGGGAGCGGCCTGGGATGTGAACCTGGCGCGGACCAGGGAGTCCCCGGCTCATCAGTGTCAGGTGGAGCCTTAACAGGGAAGAGCCACAGCTGCGCTTGCGTATGTGAGGTGTTCTCAGCTGACGGAGGTAAGACGGTCCCTCAGAGCCATGGGCGCGGGTCTTAGTCCCAGTCTTGCCGCTCCCTACTGCTCTTCTCTACGGTGGCCACTTTCTGTCTCTGAAAATTCAGAGGCTGAGTAGTGGATGCTTGGTTTCCTGTGAACCTATGAACAGACTATAAACTGACTGCTGAACACTGCGATCCTTCCAGGCCATTACACACAAGGAGACTGGGGCCAAGTGACTTGGGAGGCAACGGCATTTAGGATCTGGGATCTAGGACAAGGCACCCCAGGAGACTTAGACGATTTGCACCCACTGGCCGCCACTCACCCCCGAAATTGCTCTCACCAGCGTTACCAGTGACTAGTTACGAGCCACTTGGTCCCCCAGCCTGAGTTCCAGGGGCCACCGCGTGTCTCCCCTCTTCCTTAGCTGTTGCCCTTGTTCCTAAGCACGACTCGACTCTACCCTCACCCCACGCTCCACGCTCCACGCCCTTTACTTTGTCCGGGGACATGGAGGCCTGGGTGGTCTCAAGAGCCCCCTAACAGCACCTCCGTGCCGCACGCCCCGCTCGCTCCTCCGCCCTTCCTCCGGGGCGCTGCGGCGGGAGGCCTGGGCGTGAGGTAGGTGAAGAGCCTGTTCCCACGCCCGGCCTGGGGGCGGGCCCTAGATAAATAGTAGTCACTCATATAATCATTCTCTTCTTGGAAATGCATTTCATTGCCTTCCTCTAAACGTGGCTACACAGCCTCGGCTCCATGCCAGCGGAAGGTGATCAGCGAGGGGGTGTATCACAGGGACTGCAAGCGGTAGTGGGAGCTGATTTCTGAGAAGTCCACGCAGAGCCCTTCCGGCCGAGTCCTTCCTGGCAGCACCTCCCCAGTTCCCATTAAGCACACGCGCATCAGCGCTCCGGGCCTCCCGTCTGTCTGCGGGTTGTCTTCCAACTTCTTGGGGAACAAACTGCAGCGTGGGAGGCACTCCGCCCCCATGTGGCCCCGCGACCGCACGAGGGGGCGGCGCAAACGATGTACCGACGAACCGGCCGCTTTGGTTTGGAAGTTCGGGTATCGAAACCCAGCCGCATCCATATCAGGTGCATTCTCTGACAGAAGCTGCCAAAGTCATTTTTAGCCAAAATGATCCTTTTAAATTGTTAAAAAGATGCCTAGAAATGGATCTGCTTTGTCCTGGAATAGAAATTGAAAACCCAACGCCCACCCTTTAAAGCGCATTCATACAATAAAACGGCTGAACTTCTTGTGCAAAGAAAGAGACACAGAAATACAGAGAAAAACCCACTCTCCTACCTTCCTGAAGTCATGCGCGTTGATTTTGCCATCAAGTTCTTTGCTGAAGTCAAGAAACCGTTTTTGGAATTCTGGGTCCTGCTGCTGCACACGGGTTTCGCGTTTTTCAGTAGCTTCGTCCTTGGTCACCTTCTGGGTCGAAGTCCCTTTACCCTCTGTGGGCTTGATTCTAGAATGACACGCAGGCATTTAGATCCAGCAGGGCGCTTCCTAAAGACCTCACCCCCGTTTTCCATTCAACCCACAATAAAGGATGTTCATCCCCTTTCCACAAACGAGGAAACGCGCTCAGATAGGCGACGTGGGTTGGGGACGTCTCCCTCGCCCATGACTTGTAGGGGCCAGAGCCAGGCCTGGACGGCAGCGGCCGTGCCAGGTAGGCATCCCCTGTGCTGCCAGGATGTGGCGGCAGGTGGGGTGGGAGCCCCAGGAAGAGAACGCCGCCATCTTTGTGCTAAGGTTCTCAGCTGTGCTTTGAGCTGGCTGACTATGGCGTTCGACTAGGCGGCCACGGTTGAAAAGGATATTTTTGTGAACCGGGAGAATTATCTAAATGAAGCAGGCTGTTTTGTGGTAGCGAGATCACTGAAGGGATCGCACACCCATGGGAAGGAAGGGAAGTCCCCCGCTTTTCCAAGCTGATTTATAAAATCGCCTCGGTTCACAAAACACAGATGTGCCGTCCTGCGCTGTGCACGCGCGCGCGAGCGGGAGCGTGCACGTGCGTTTGGAGAGCGAGTGTTTCTCCAGCTCTCAGGGAGCCTCCTGGGCCCCACTGTAGGCATGGAGGTGGCAGCGGCCATGAAGTAGCCACGGAGGACGAACTTCCACTCCTTTCCTGCCGCATCTGTCCACGGCTCTAGCAATGCCTACATTTCATGAAACGCTTAACTGCCATTACTTTTCTCACTGGTTTTAGGAGGCAGATATATCTCATTGCTGCACAGTTAGCCTTCTCTTAAAATACCATCTTTCTGCCCATTTATAATGCAGCTACTACTGAAGTGCCCAGATAGTCAAATTTCATTAGCATGGCAGAAAAATGTCCCTACTGCTCTGCACTGCAGAACCTTTAGGGAGGGGCGTGATGAAGTGAGGTCTGCTGAATACTTCCACGTTTTACCTTTCTTTATGGACTTATTATAAGCTAGGAACAAGCAAGTTAAAAATAATATCTTTTCATTAGACTAAACCTGTATTTTTCAAAATGAAGGACGAGAATATTCATCAGTCCAATTGTTCATAGATTTCCTAAGTATGTTTTATTGTTATGACTCAATTTGGCAATCATTTAGGTAATTCTACCATTCTTGTTAGAAAATGTTAGCTGGTTGAAGGGGTGTATTTTACAATAAATATTAAACAGAGGTCAGGAATCTAAGCTTCTGGAGGAGAATGGATGTGAGTGCAGGTATGTGACAGCTGAGGGGAAGACGGGTCCTCTGGGGGTTGAAAGCCCGTATTCTTGAGCCGGGATGGCCACCAAGTTTGTGAAGCATGAGGCAGGTGCACAAACCTCCTAGTGCCTTCATTTCTAGAATTAATAGGTCAGCTCAATAATTCCTAAGATCTCTGTTTGCTCTAAAATCCCTTGACTGTAATCATTGCATTTATAGTTTGCCATCCTTCTTATTTAAATAATAAAATATTAATATACTCATTTAGTCAATAAATATTTACTAATTGCCTTTCCACAGTAGGCTCAGTGGGGCTTTTTAAAAAAGCCTTATTTATTTATTTTTAGAGAGAAGGGAAGGGAGGGAGAAAGAGAGGGAGAGAAACATCGCTGTGAGACAGAAACATTGAACTGGTTTCCTCTCATACGTGCCCTGACCAGGGACAAAACCTGTAACCCAGGTATGTGCCCTGACTGGGAATCGAACCAGCGGCCTTTCGCTTTGCGGGGTGATGCCCAACCAATTGAGCCACACAGGTCAGGGCAGTAGCCTCTGTGGTTTTAACAAGTGGTTTTGTTTTGTTTCATTTTACCTGTGAGAACAATCCGGCTGCTGCAGATCCTCCTGAAAGTGTTCACGTAACGGCCGATCCTTCGGAGTGAGAACTGGAGAGATTGGGGGCGGGCTATTAACCCCCAGGCTTGCCAAGAGGTTCTTATAAAGGATTCTTCCTGAAGCAGTATCCTGAAACTTACTGCAGAGTCTGAATTGTAAAGATAAGAAGAGCACACCCATTAGAACGGCTGGAACCAAACCAGATGGGTCCTACCAAGTGTCGGCGAGGGTGTGGCCAAACACAACCCTCACCCGCCACGGGCGGGCTGTGAAGTGTGGCAGCCACTTTGGGAGATAGTTTGGTAGCTGAATACACACTTAGCAGAGGAGCTGGCCGTTCCACCCCTAGGGAAATGCAGATGTATGTCTCCCCAAAGACTCGCACGATGTGTACGGCTTTATCTGTGACCGGGCCAAGTACCTGCCGCCGATGGGAGCACAAGGTGTGTATTGCCTATGACAGAATACTGCTCAGCAATGAAAAGGAACCCACCGGGACTGCATGTGGCAACATAGGACTCTCAGAATCTTTATGTTGGGGGATAAAGCCTGACAAAAAGTGAGCATCAAGTGTACTTTCATTTATGTAAATGCCTAGAAAAGTCAAAATAATCTACAGTGACGGCAGACCGGTGGCTGCCGGGGGTGGGACAGAAAAGACGATTTGTGAAGGGTGCATGGCAGCTTTGGAGGGGATGGAAATGTTCACTGCCTCGATGGACAGCTTCTGGTGGCCTCGAGGATGTAGATGTGTGGCGGATTTCTTCAAGCTGCAGTAAGTGTGTGCAGTTTATGGTTTATAAAGAATGCTGCAATAAAGATGTAACAAATGTAAAAGGAGAAAAAATTTAAATTAGAAATTTTGGTATGGAATTATGGAAGTACTTACCCTGGAACTACGGCGTGCACAAATATTTGAGCAAAATCTAAGAAACCACTGATAGAGCAGGATCTGTTTCTTTTTTAACATTTCGTTTGTTACTGCTTTCTAATCATAAAAATTGCACATGCTTATTGTTGTAAACTTGGTAAAGCCAGATGCCCCGAATGGAGTCCATAAATGTATTTGTTGCAATGCCCAGGCCACAGAGCCCAGCGTGTCGGGCGTGGCCCTGCACTTGGCCTCCCTGGGTCTGAAAGTCAGCTCTGTGTTGATCGCTCTCTAAGTGGCGGCGCGTGGTCTCGAAGCAGACTCTCTGGAGGCTTCCAGGGCACTGGTGAGGCCACAACAATTTTCAAGTGAATGCTACGATGTCTTTTGTCTCTTCCGCCCTGAGTCTCTCCGGTGTGCACAGCGGACTTTCCAGAGGCCCCGTGTCCTGGCACCAGCCTTGCTCCGACCACTGATGGAAGGTGTGCTCAGGTTCTCGAATGCTGTCTCGGGCAGTGGAAACGTTTAGGGCACACGCGAGGGGCCGCACTGAGCTTTCCTGGCTGCCTCCTGCCAGCCTGCTCAGTCCTGTTTCCTCCCCGGCCCAGGGCACCGCCCCGCAGCCCTGGCCGCACACGAGCCTTCGCGCCCGCCCCATCGCGCTCCATGCCCGGGCACTGGGCGCCCCTGCCGCGAAGCTGGTTTCAGGTACCTGTACTTTTCCTCTCTCTGGGTCACAGTCCCTTCCTCTCCTTGGAGAGATCTTTATAAAGAGCAAATCTGAAAGTGTCACCACGCCTGTCCGAAGTCGCCTCGTGAGCTCTGGTTCCCCTCAGCTGTATTTCTGGGTGATGACTGCACATCACAGTCAGCAGGGACTTTCATGTAAGGGTCCCCGATTTAACTTGGGGATGGCGCCTGGACATCAGGACCTTCAGAGCTCTGCCGGGGACTCTCAGAACCACTGCCCAGCGGACGAATCCAGCTCCCTAGTGTGTGACGTCGTCATCCTCGCCTGACCTGGCCTGTCCCTTGGCCTCATCCCCCTTGTGTTCCTCCCCTGGAGAACTCCCTGCCCACAGACCCTGAATGTGCCATGCGCCCCTGGCCTACTCGGCTTTTCCCTAATGTGCCATGTCCTGAAATGCCCTTCCCTTACTCCAGGGACGCTCGGACGCTGAGCCACCCACCAGCTCTCAGTCAGCGCGCCTGCTCCGCGTCCTTCAAGCGCTGAGAGCTTGCTCTCTTAACACGCATGCCAGGCTGGGCGCGCTGGGATCTCCCCACTCCCGCATCAAACCGCGCTGGCGACAGGGTTGTGCCACGCCGACCTAAGACAGCCACTACACAGTGGGCGTTGTCTGATACTCCCTCCTGGGGTTGAAGGCAACGTGAAGGAAAAAGCAAACTGTCCAGTCGGTCCGGAAGCCCCCACCCACCATCCTGACTGCACACGGTGAAGGCCAAGGTCAGCTGGAGCCCCTGCAGACATTGACGTCATCGCGCTCTTGCTTCCTCTGCTGCTCGGCCCCGCCCCCTTCTCCAGAGCCCTCCCTCTCCACCTGCCGGAGCCTGCCTCTCCCCGTCCCATGGCCCTTCCACACACTGGCGAGCTCATCCTCCCGTGAATGTTTGATCAGTGAGGGTAAAAGCAAAGCCCAGCCTTTCCTGCTCAGGAGACCCTCCACCTCTCCTCCTCTTATACACCTTTTCTCTTCCTCTACAAAAACCAACCACGGGAAAAATAGGCTGTGAAAGACGAACGATCACAGGAAGGAGACTCAGTGGCCAACGACTACCAGTATATCCACTGTGTTCCAGGCCACTTAGCTCAGTCTAACATAAACCAAAGCAACAAATGAGGTTTTTAGCACTCCCATCAGATGGACTGGCGGAGCCAGAGCCACTTTCTTCCCTGTGATTCAACTGGATTTCCCCCCAGAGTGACGTCCCAGGTCCCTGCCCACACGCTGGGAGGCACTGGACCGAAGACCTCCGAGGCCGTGCAGCCCGAGGGGATGGCAGTGCAGTCAGCGCTCACATGGGAGGCGCTGTCCCCGGCAGAACGAGGGGTTCCAAGGTACAGGTTGTCATCTGCAGACAGAGAAGCAACGGAGCTCTGTGCCCTGAGGGCCATGCCCTTCGATGTGGAGGGTAAAAGGGACACACGGCAGAACAGCGACAGGGCCTTTGAGACTTTGTCCTCTTCTTCCTCTCGCCATCCCTGTCCCCCTTCCAGCTTTGGTTCCCCCTCCACAAATTAAGTTTTAAACTAAAGTGAAACAAAAATAGAGTTCACGCCGCTGTTTACGGGATGGCTGATCGCAGCCAGACACCCCGGGAAGCAAAACAGTACAGCACAGGCGTCGGGGTCCCAGGACAGACCCCAGGCTCTGCCACCTACTGGCCGCGTGACTGTGAGTGGGCGCTGAATGTCTCCAGGCCTGTTTCCTCGTCCAGGAGAGGGGACAACAGCTACGGCACGTGGCTGTGGTGAGGACCAAGTCGCACAGCATATGCCAAGCTCTTGGCCAATGTCCGACATCGGTAAGGACCCAACAAACAGCTATTATCGATATTACCTAGTAATACTGCGTGCGTACACAGAAAAAGGCTTAGAATTACAGAGGGAGACTCGATGGAAAACAGGACATGAATTGATTTCACTGCCAAAAATCTTACTTTGTTAAATGCGCCATCGTTAAACAGGGACAGAATATGTGCATGACTTTCTTGAAGCTGTTGGCGCCCATGAGCCCGGAGCCTCCGAGGTCGTAGGAGCGCAGTGTGTTGTAGAACGCCAGGACACTCCTCCCGACGGCATCACGGACCAGCTCGCCCACCTGCCAGGGGACAGGCACGCTTACAGGCTGCGGGCGCCTGGCCTGGGGTGGTGGCGCCCTGGGGCCACACGGGGAGCCGTCACTTACGGAGTCCTGAGCCCGCGAGAGAAGAGCCTTGGTGTCCGCAGCGGGGGTCGGCTTTCCTATCTAATTGGGAGAGAGAAAGCATGGAGACACCAGCCGCTCACCCCGGCAGCAGGTGCTCTGGAGTACCCCCCCCGCACCCCCCCACCCCCCCGCCCCGCCGCCGGCTCCGCCCCTGATGAGCCGCTGGCTCTGAAGCCTTGGGCGAGTGAGCTTGCCCTCTGACCCCATCTTGAACTGGGAGTAAGGACACCAAACCTGCACTTATCTTTTAAAAGTGCAATAGACAGGAAAAAAACCCATCATGTAGAAGTTAGGTGAATGTGAAGTGACAGAATGGGACAGTACTCTGGCCCATCAGCCTGGTAAAAATGAAAGAGGAAGCAAAGTGCCCGTGTCGACAGGAACAACATTAGACAGTGAGACAATCTGTAGACTCAGGGGCGGGGTGGGGGGCAGGGAGCAGGCGTGGGGGGGAAACGCACCTGACTTTTTAAAACCTGTTAAAATCTAAAAAAGCTAATAGCCATTCCAGTATGGAAGCATTTCTAATAATGAACTGTGTCCATTTTTCAGTTGAAAAAAACACACATTAAAAGCAAGTGTTAGTCACTAGAGGCAATAGGTAGTCATTACGTAAAAGGTGAACTAACGTAAAAGCTCTAAAACTGTGGACGGAGGAGCAATTCACACCCGGGCCGCTGGGAGGTGGCTGCGAGAGGCCGCTGCACAAGTTCCCGGAAAACCAGTTCCCACCTGCAGGCAAAGGCGCTCTCAGCCGGGGACAGGCCCTCAGAAATGTCAAACAGCCCTCGGTACCATTTAGAAACGGAAAGTCCAAATCAGAGCACTCTTAATCGCCTAACTCTTGCTTAAAATGAAAGTTAAGTCAGCTGAGAAATTCAAAGCGAAGTCATGCGTTTTTTCAAACCATATTCACCAGCATCTCTCATTTTGCTAAGAAGGCTTAGGCCTCCCGGCTGAAACAGAAGAGGAGCCGTGGGGTGGTGATGACACTTACTTGAGGGCTCTCCTGGAGCAGCTGGCTGAACGCGTGCACGCTGACCAGCCCTGTGCCCACGGGGTCAAGCGTCTGCATGAGTTCTCTGAATTCTGAGTCGCTTATTTTTACAACCATGCAATTTATGATATGTCGCAATTCTTCCCCTTTTATCTGTCCATCCGGCTTCTGCGCATGAGAGTATATTTAAGGAAATTTTTAAAAAGAAAAAAGGAGGGAAAAGCATTATATATATATATATTTATACATATTACATATCTATATATTCAGCATTATTTAATAAACTATGAGCTTTGGCTAAATAGAATTATGCTATGAAACCAGAGCACCTCAACTGATGATCATGATATAACCCGTGTGCCAAGAGATGCCAGAACTTTGTAAGCGCAGCTCCTACAAGGTTGTGTATTAGGACGTGGGTGGGACATGGCCCCACGGGAGGAAGGAGGCCCGTTGAGCTGCACAGGCTGACCCCCCTCGCGGGACAGGCTAAATGCTGGCTGTCCCGGAGCTTGAGTAGCTCCTCCCACCCCAACCCCACCTGAGGGCCACGTGGCTCAGCCTCACGGGATGTGACACTTCCCGGCAATTCAATTACAACTTGCCAATTTACTAAGAATATTAATTATGCTTGCTTTTCACTGCCACCAACCTCATCTAGTACATAAATGGACAATTACTTAGCAAGAAAAATTTCAACCCTGTTGCATAAAGAAAACATATGATGAGTAAAACATAGACAGGCGAGCTTCTTCCCCAGAATTTTAAAAATAAAGTCTCCACTAACTAAATTAAGTATCAAAATTGAGAGAGATTGGTAACTAGAAAAACAGGGGAAATAAAGCACCCGCGTCTCATGGAAAGTTACGGCGAGTATTAACATGGCCAACTCTCGCTTTGAGGTCCAAACTCTGAAAAGGATGTGAGGTTCTCTCGGGAAAACGAGGTAACCTAGAGGACATGGGCATGCTTAATTTGGGTTTTGAAAGTGATCATCAATTTTTTAGTTGTCTCAACAGGAGTCACTGGCAATTAACTTTTTATGATTTTCAATAAATTTAGAGTAGTGTGCAACCCCCTTCACTACTAATTTCAGAACGTTTTCACCCCAAAAGAAACTTCGTGCTGATTCACCCTGACTCGTCATTTCTGCCCCCGGCCTAAGGCAACTCATCATCTTTTTTTCTGTCTCTCTATAGTTGCTTTCTTTCTGGAGAGCCCGTGTAAGTACAGTCCTGCAATGTACACATCTGTATGTACTCACATCTGGCTTCTATCACTTTGCATAATGTTCTCAGGGTTCATCCACGCTGTGGCATGGATCGGTATTTTGTTCCTTCTTATTTCGGCTACTCTTCCATTGTATGGATACGCCACTCTTTGTTTATATTGTCACAAGCTGATGAGCATTTGGGTTGTTTCCAGTTTGGGAAATAGGAAAAACGTTGCTGTGAACATTTGCACATAAGTCTTTGTGTGGGCATTTGCTTTTATTCCTCTCGGGCACGTACCTAGGAGTGGAATCGCTGGGTCACATGGTGAAATTTAAAATTGCTGTTTAAATTTTAAAGAAACAACCGTGCTGTTTCCCGCAGTGGCTGCTCCATTTTACGCTCCCTGCAGCAGTGCCTGAGAATTCTGCTCTCACCAACACTTATTATTGTCTAAGTGAGTGGATTACAGCCATATGTAATCAAACGTGAGGCGGTATTTCATGTGACTTTGCTTTGCATTTCCCTAACGTTTAATGATGTTAAGCATCTTTTCATGTGCTCATTGGTTATCCGTATGTCTTCTTTGGTGAACTGTCCATTAAAATCTTTTGCCCATTTTTGAAATTGGGCTGTCTTCTTATGAAGTTCTGAGAGCTCTTATACATTCTGCATATGGGTCCTTCACCAGGTATGTAATTTACACATATTGACTCCTCGTCTGTGGCCTGTCTTTTCACTTTCTTAATGGAAACTTCTGGAGTACAAAAGTTTTTAATTTTGATAAATCCAATCTATTGACTTTTTTCTTTAATGGATCAGGCCTTTAGTGTCATATCTAAGAAATCTTTGCCTAACACAAAGTCACAAAGATTATGCATATGTATCCTAAGAGTTTTATTGTTTTAGCTCTTATATTTAGGTCTAGGGTCAATTTTTAAGTTAACTTTTGTATATAATGTAAGGTAATTTGTCTTCCTGCACATGGATTTCTAATGGTCTCAATACCATTTGTTGAAAGGTAATTCTTTCTCCCATTGAACTTGTCAACACTGAGGTGGCCACAGGGCAAGGGTTTATTTCCCCACTGTCAGTTCTGTTCCATGGACCAATATGTCTGACCGTTGTGGCAAAGCCGCACTGTCTTTACTGTCATAGCTTTATGCTAACATTCAAAGGCTGGGAGTTAAGCCCTCTAGCTTCATTCTTCTTTTCTGACATTGTTTTGGCTATTCTGCAATCTTTGCATTTCTGTATGAATGTTTTACATTAATTTTTCAATTTCTGCCCAAAAAAGTCACCTGGATTTTTATGTGGTTTGCACTGAATTTATAGATCAGTTTGGGGAGAACTGCGATTTTAATAAACGAGTTTTCCAAGCCATGTATATGGGCTGTCTCTTCATTTATTTACATCTTTTTTCTTTTAATAATGTTTTATAATTTTTCTTGTTTAGAGAGAGGGAAAGGAAGAGAGAAAGAGAGGAAAAGAAACGTCAATATGAGAAAGAAACATCAAATGGTTGCTTTTCATATGTGCTCAGACCGGGACCGAACCCACAACCTAGGAATGTGCCAACTGGGAATCGAGCCTGTGACCTATGGGTTCGCAGAACAATGCCCAACCGACTAAGCCAAGCCAGCCAGGGCATGTTTTGTAATTTTCAGTGTGCAAGTCTGGCACTTCTTTTGTTGAATTTACCCTTAGGTATTTTATTCTGTGTGATGCAATTGTAGATGAAATTCCTTTCTCACTTTCATTTTCTGATTGTATATTGCTAGTTTATACAAATATAACTGATTTTCGCGTATTGATCTTACATCCCCCAACCCTGAAGTCCTTTATTAGTTCCAGCAGTGTGTGTGCGCGCATGTGCATTCCTTGGAGTTTTCTGTTACAAAAATACATGGTATGTGAACGAAGACAGTTCTGCTTCTTCCGTTCCCACCTGGATGCCCTTTCTTTCTTTTCCTTTCTGATTGCTTGTCTAAAGCTTCAGCACAAGGTTGACGAGAAGCAGCAAGAGCTGGCGTTCAGTGCTTTGCCTGGTCTTCGGGGGAAGCACTCAGTCTCCCGCCACTGACTGTGTTTCTTGCACATGCTCTTCAGCAGGTTTGGTGAGTTCCCGACCATCCCTACTTTTTTGAAAGTTGTTATCGTGAATGAGTGTTGGATTTTTTTCAAATAATTTTTCTTCATCTTTTGACATGATCATGCAGCTTTGGCCTTATTTCTATCCGTTGTACATCACATTAACTGATCTTCTTGGAAGTTAAAGTGACCTTGCAGTCCTGGGATAAATCCCACGTGGTCACGGCACCGAACCCGGTTGTACGCTTCTGGACTAGGTCTGCTGGCTCATGAAGGATGTTGCTCTGCGGTTTCCTTTGCTGTTTTGTCTTTACCTGGCTTTGGTATCAGGGAAATGCTGGCCTCAGAGGACGAACTGGAAGTGTTCCTTCCTCCTCTACATTCTGAAAGTTTGTGAAGGATTGGTGTTATTTCTATAACCAATCTTTGTAGTCTTCAACATAGAGAATTTGCACATTTTTTGTTAGATGTATTTCAAGGTATTAAATTTTAAAAAATATTATTAGAAATTATGTTTTTAAAAGTCTTTTCCTAGTTGTTTCTTGCAGTATAGAGAAATAGCATTGATCTCTGCATGTTGACCTTGTCCATTGCGTGTAGCCAATGACCTTCTAAATTCTAATATTAACTCTTATATTTTTGAAGATTCTTTTAGACTATTTATAAAATCATGTGAACTGAAAACAACAACACTTGAAATAAGAGTAGGTGGACAGGTGGGGTACAAACGGTCTCCCGGCGGTAGACAGCGAGCCACACCTGATTCCAGCGGAAGTGGCCGCGCCCCCGTGGAGAGCTGGCACCAGCGTGTGGAGGCAGCACACACAGCTGGTGGGGACGCAGGGCTTGGTGCAGGTGACAGGAGCTTCTGGTAACGCTGCGCCTGCTCTGTAGCAGGAGAGGGCCTTCGTTCTCAGGGCTGTCCTCTGCAGCCCGGTCAGACGCCCACCCCCGCCCACTCATGGTCTCTCCCTCTGCTCGTTCTCCCTCCGGGGGGCAGAACACAGCCAAAGGCCAGGCACATGGAGTGCGGGTCGTGGGCAGGGAGTCCTACTTGGGGGGGTAGCGCGGGAGCCCCACTTGGGAACCATGCACTCTGCGTCTCTAAGGCATCTGACGGCCGCTGCTCTTCTGCGACACTCGGCGTGTGAGCGCATCGTCATCGTCGGTGGCACTCAGCCTCGCCCACCCACGTGCTCAGCCTGAGTGCCCGAGGCGGCGCCCCGCGGGCGGCCCGGCACCCTCGCCTCCGCTAGGCCTCTGCGGCTCTCCAGCTGAACAGCCCGGCCGTGGCCGTTCGACAGTCTCGTATTTGCAGCGGTCAGCATGATCACAATTCCCCATTAGCAGAGGGGCAGATTCCACTATTTTTAATTAAATTATTTCTTCAATTTACTAATAGAAGCCGAGTGGGGTAAGCACACGCAGCCTTCATTTATCTTTAAGAGGCGGCCCCGCTGGCAGACCGCGGCCAGCTCGGGGCAGGGCTGCCAGTGCCTGCGCCAGGCAGCCCGTTCGGGCCCCGGCCCCGCCACGCACTAGCTGGGGACCTCAGGGTGGTGACCTGCTGGCGCTGCTCCCCTTCCTCTGCAAAGGAGGATGGGACAGAAGCATGATGTGAAGGGGATAACAGCATCCACCTCACAGACGTGTTGAAAGGCCGAAGTGAAAACCAGTCCATCACTTCAGACAGTGCCTAGCACGTGGTGTTCATTCACAGAGGCCAGTCATATTAGGCCCAAAGATTCACGACGACAGGTATGCTAGCTGATGTGTCTACGCAGAAAACAACCCCAAACCTCTGAACTCACACTCTGCTCGGACACCCCAAGCAACGGCGTGGCAGACTGCCGAGGTGAAGGGCCGCGTCCCCAGTGCAGAGCGCAAGCCGCGCAACCTAAAATACCCCCCAGGCCCCAGGGGTCCCCCGCCCCGAGCACCCACGGAGCAGCCTGCCCCTGCCTCGGCCAGCTCTGGGGGGATGGCCGGGAGGCCAGGTAGCTCTTCCTTTGTTCATGTTTGCATCTGAGGGAAAATAATTCACTGTGGTGCTGGTTAGTTACTAGTGATTCAGCTACCGAATGTGCTCAGTAAATAATGAACTTGAGAAATGTTGCCTACGTATCAAAAATACACCAATACTTGCTCTTCTAAAATAAATGTGAAAGTGGGACAGGAGCTAGTGTTTTAAAGCAAGTTGCAAACTCATGAATCAGCCCCCCTCCGCAGCACAGTCAAAGGATTAAACTGGTGGTCCTGGGGCTAAGACAATGTTCCCATTTAGGGCTACAAATTGGTTACGGACCTAAACTCCAGGTTGAGGGGGAAGGTTCAATGGCTCTGGATTCCTCATTAGTTCAAGAGTCAGCGATGACTAGTCCCTCCATTCTTAACGACCTTGACACGCACCGTTCTCCTCCCCTGGCTCGTGTCCTACTGCATTGTAATAAACTTGTCCTCTGTCCTCCCAGCTGGACCAACCCTGGAGGCCACGCCTTGGGTTCCTAAGCGCTCAGAACAATTCCCAGCATATAATAGGAGGTCGAGACACCTCCGTTAGATGGAGCAATGAGTAAGTACACAGCCGTTTCATTGGTCTTGCCCTGACCAATAGACTAGCCTTCTCAGAAATAGTGAATTTTTTGCTGGAGGAGGGTTTCAAAACCTTACAGAGTTGATGATCAGCAGGGCTTTCTTCAACGACGAGTAGTGATCTCTGTGTCTAAATAACTTTGTGATAATATTTTCCTTGTGAGGTTGATTTTTACAGTTGGTGCTGCAAGACGATTGAGGGAAAAAAGTAGAAATAAGATTATGTTCTTGAACAGTTCTTACTTAATGCAAAAAAAAAAAAAAAATCACCCTCACACCAACTACAGTAATGACTTCCTGGTGGAGAGCTCTTTGTCCTGAAAGTGTCCTGGGCATGTGCGGACCCTCCCATCCCTCAGTCAGGACGACACCTAGTAGGAGGTGGTGTAGACGCGCCCGCCAGGGTCAGTTCTGGGTGCCAGCACTCTCCTCTCCCCCTGCCGTTGGGCCGTGGCCGGCCGTCCTGCCAGTCTGGGCCTTGGTCTCAAAAGAGACCAGGAAAGACCCTACAATCACAGCCAAGACCCCTGCCTCGCTCCAGGCAGATCACCGCAGCACACTCAGCCAAGTGAGGAGGGAGGGACACCGGCCCTCATAACCTCGTCCTCTCTGCTGCCAATGGCCACGGCCACCTACGCTGTCAGACCCCCTGCCACGCCCCTCGTCTGCACATGTGCCCTCGAAGACCTAAGATCACCCTCGCTGGGGGTCCAGGCCAGCGTACTACGGGCTCTCATCAGACAGGGGCTGCCGAACCTCGTAATGAAACGCTGCCCTTTTCCATGTCAGTTAGACAGTTCAGCGCTTCCCACTAAACAAAGAATGACAGTGAATCAGCTCGCCTGCTTAACAATTCTCAAATTTGTCTGGGGGACTTTAGGGCCCCATCTCTATAGCCATCTGTTGTTTCCAGTTGTGCAAAAACATATGAACACCCCCCCCGCCCACCACCACTTTCAGAAACATAAAGTAGCGGAATCCCCACGTGGAGTTCCTCGTGTGTGTGCGTGCGTGCATGCACGTGCACGGCGGGGGTGCATCCAGGACATGGTGCAATGATTAGCAGCGTCCCTGGCCGTAGCCACTAGATATTGGTAGAACCTCCACCCCCGTCACGACAACCAAAAGTGTCTCGTGACATCGCTAAGCGTCTCCTGGGTGGCCCAGACGGTCCCCAATGGAGCACCACTGTTTTAAAGTAAATAAGATTCACGTTTTCACTCTTACAGTCCTGGACAAGCTGCGATCAGGAAAGAAAACTACAAAGAAACAGGACTAACTTCACTTAAGAAATGAACTGACAGAGGTGCATCCCGGGAATTGTCTGGGAGGGGGTCCGAATGCTGGAGGCCTGGTGGCCAGGCAGGTCACCAACAGTCACAAATCCCAGAGATGCAGCTCGGACCCGGTGGAAAGGGAGCTCGCTCTGATACATTTTACTTTACAGTAGAACACAGTGCTTTCCACGAACGTGCTGAGATTAGAAAGTCTATTTTTTCCTTCAGATTTAGATGGGCAATCAATACAGGATGCACATCGGCACAGACAAAGTACTTCTTGGAGCAAAAGGCTAAATTCTAAAGTGTCGTATTGTTAGGTACTTTTCACAGTTTGGGGCCCTTACCACAAGTTTTGCGTAATGCTACTCTAAAGTTATAATCGGCCCTGGCTGGGTGGCTCAGTTGGTTAGAGCATCATCTAGAAAAGCCAAGCTTGCAGGTTCGATCCCCGGTCACTGCTCATACAGGAATCAGCCATTGACTGCATAAATAAGTGAAACCACAAACCAATGTTTCTCTCCCTCTCTCTAAAAATAATCAATCAATCCATCAATCAATAGAATTGTAATAGACATTAGAACACACAGAAAAAAAGGTGCCCAAGGCAATAATGCCATGACCCACGATGTCTGCACCGCGCAGAGTGGCTGGTATGGCTCCTTTCCATGCAGCACCTCACAGATATGTGCTTACACCCAACTTTCCAAGACAACACGTGCAGCCCGAGATCGGCGCTGGCAGCGCTGCGCGTGGCGTGCGCGCCCAGAGCTCTGCGCACCGGCCCTGCCTCCGCTGCTCTCCAAGCCCAGGACCTAGTTAAGACTCCTTGTAGTCTCATTTTTTTCTTCTAGAAATTGGAATAATAATTATACCTGCCTTATAGTTTGAAGGCAATTCTAAATAAGAATGTACAGAAAATAATTTATAAACTGCAAATCACTATGTAAAAGTTCATAATTATCCCACGCAGACTAATTTGTCATTCAATAAATGAAGAAAAAGTGATTCGGATATTCTCTTTCCTTTTACACATTATGATCTGTGCAACAAAAGTCTGGGACTTTTATTTTTACGTACCTAATTTTTTTTGTCAGGGGACCTGTGTTGTTAGCTTCCATCCACTGAGGATCGTGCAGTGATGCTAGAAATCGCTTCCAATTGACTTTCTTGGTGGTTTTAAGCCCAAATCTGGATTTTAAAAAAATTTCAAACATTATTTGTATAACACTGCATGGATTAGATGTTCAATATGGAATTTTTAATGGCAGCAATGAGTTTTTAGAAATTTTCGAATCTAAGGTAAACAAAATAATTTAGTAAAATTGTACTACAAATTGATTTTTAAAAAGCAAGGAAAAAATCAAGCCGATTACACACCTTCAGGTCTCCATCTCCCTTTAGCAGGAGCACACATTGAAGGAAGAAACAGAGGCATTTAGTTAAAGTTCTACTGTCCATGAAATAATTCTTCAAATGCACCATGTGAAGAGCTCATTCACTGCAGAGGCAGGGAAAAGGCCCGCGAGTTGCCCATCCTAACCCCTGGCACCAGGAAGACGGGACTTCGGTGACATAAAGGACTTTGCGGGTGTGATTGAGGAGGTGGACCCCAAGATGGCTGGGAGAACAGCCCCGGCTGTCCTAGCCCTCCCAGCTAGCCCCAGCTAGCCCCCTCCCTGGGAGGGGGCTGGGGTGTCCAACCCACAGCCCAGGATGGCTATGAACACGGCCCGACACAAAAACGTAAATTTACTTAAAACATTTTTTGCTCATCAGTTTTCATTAGCGCTTGTGTATTTAACATGTGGCCCAAGACCACTCTCATCCCAGTGTGGCCTGGCGACGCCGGGAGGTCAGGCACTCCTGCGAGGACTAGAGCTAACGGGTCGGAATGCCCGTCCTACGGCACTGGGTCCTCGGCAGGCGCTCCGTCACGTCCCCGTCCCCACTGTCCCATGTTCCTTACACACGAGCATCACCCACGCTTCCACAACAGGCTGGCGGGAGGTATCTGTGCTGAGCTCCTTAAACGACAGATATGAGACACCCCAGTGGCCACCAGACAAGCAGCCTCGTTTTGACTGCTGAAAGCCCGCGGCTGAGAGGGGACTGATTTCGTGTGGATCGGACAGGGGCCAGGGGAAAGTGAGGAGGGGTGCGTGTGTGCGCGCGCACGACCGCACGTTGTGTCACCTCAGCTCCTGCCCAAGAGGGCTGCCTGGAGGAGCCAACAGACCTTACCAGAAGCGTCCCTCCTCTCCAGCCAGACTCCCGGGAGCTGAGCGGGGAAGCAGCAATGCACTGAGGGGATGTGCATTCACCCTCATCGAAGAACGAGGGATGCGTGGTCCCAATGTGATTTCCAAAACCCTGGCCAAGGCTCTTGGGAAAGGAGACGCCTTCTGACCCTCGTCAGGCCCAGGGATGCGTTCCCAGCTCAGGGCAGCACCAGCCAAGTCGGAGCCTTCATGCCCCCCTCCTTCCCCCCTCTCCTCTGTGCACCTCTTTTGACCCCTCTGGACGGGTCAAAAACGGAGTTTGCGGGAGGAGAAGGGAAGCCAATTGCAAAGTGGGGAAAGGGAGACATAGCCATCTGCTTCATCCCTCACGGGTGCTGAGGCTCCCAGGGGCAGGCTCTCTGCCCTGGTCCGCTCTGCATGGTGCCCTGTGGGTGGTCTCAGCTGGCATCTGGGGCCCTTGCTTTCCCTCGGCTTGGTCAGTGGGAGGCGCAGCAGGAGGCAGGAAGGGGAAGGGGCAGTGAGAAGGCAGGCGGGTGGGTCATTCCCCAGCCCCTCCCTGCGGGGCTGCAGAGGGCGGGGCCACTTCTCCTCCTGCAGACTGCACCTGCTCTTGGGGACCCCTCCTCCGGCCGCAGGCCTTGCTCAGGAACTGCACCTCCTCGGGCCCCTCAGGCCTAAGAGAGACCAGGGCCGCCCCCTCTACTGATTTCACTTGATCCCGCCCTCGCGTGGGTAAAGATACTTCAATGAACTCGCATGCCATCTGCCTGCTGCCAATGCATGCCCCGGTGAAGAAGACCACAGCAGGGCACAGAACAGCCCTTCGCCCAGCCCTGCCCTCCTGTGCCCCTCTGGAGTCTCGCCGGCGGCCACCTCTAGTCCCAGCAATTGCTGACCTCGCCTCCATTCCTGTGCTTATGCTTTTTCCAGAATGGCATAGAAATAGAAGAGCTCTTAGACTGAGTTTAAAAGGCTTAGGCAGTAACTGAAAATACATCCCGGGGTATGGCTTTTACACTTCCTAGAGACTGGGCTAAACGGCTTATGTTTTCTGTCTGTGTAGCTTCTTTGCCAGGCCGCTCATGGTACCAGCGTGGGTGGGACCGTTCTCAACCGGAGGCGCTTCTGTGCAAAGGCCCGCGCGCATCACAGATGGGCGAGGTGCAGCCTCCGGCGGACGTGCAAGTCGGGACAGCATTCACTCCACCCTCTCAAGTCTTCCTGGAACTTCGTGCTCCCTGGTGGAAGACTGGCGTTATTTCTAATAGACCTACTTTGTATAAAAGACTGGGCGGCCCTGAAAAGCACAGTCTGTCGGCAACAAAGGTCACGTTAGCTGTTCGATTAAAGTCTACTGTTACATTAAAAAGTGTATATGGCAAATAGCTTTTAAAGTCTCTAAAATATTATTTGGATTAAGATTTTATGCCTCATTACCAAGCTGTTAGTGTTTTAAATTTAGGTCCTAGACCTTGAGTATTTAAAAGAATAACAAACTTAAACGATGCCAATTTTTTTCTGTAATATCCATCCTTAAATCGCACAGTAAGAATAATTTCTCAAATCACTTCGCTAGGCATGAGAGATTAGATTTTTACTTCCCTCTTTATTATTCCCTGTATTTTTGGCCTTAAAAGAGCATGTGTTTTTAAATTTTATTTCTTAAATTAAAATGCAGTAAAATGGACTTGTTCTTTTGGTGTTCAGTTTTACAAGTCCTAACGCACACACAGGGATGCCTCCCTTTATCGCCCTCTACAAATATTGCGCTTTTGTAACTTGAGAGCGGAAAGGCCACGACTCGCTCTGTTGCGTCAGTCACTGCAGTGCGGTGGCTGGAATCACCCCCACAGTGTCGCTGGCATGTGCCTGTGCAGATTCGGGTAACGCCGCACTCGGGCGCAGAAGAGCTCCGCCAGCCCACCCCCTCCCCCGTGCGCCCCTCTGGAGTCACGCCGGCCCTGATCCTAGTCCTGGAGCCCACAGATCTCGCCTCCACTCCTGCAGTTTTGTCATTCTGCGGGGCTTTAGAGGAGAGCAAAGAAAAAAGGGACATCGGGGCCAGGGCCACCCCAGAGCCACTCAGTGCTGACACTACTCCCACCTCAAGTTCATTTCTCCTAGGCCAATGGCTTCACGGTGGAATCCAGCGGATTCCCTCTTAGGAGGTGATGTAATTGGTGGTGGGTCCTTAACGATGACCATCTAAATTCAAGAAACAGGTGCCACCCTGGCTGTGACAGCGCGGGGATCCCCGTGTGCTCTCGTGGGGTGTGACAGGGAGTCAGAGGGCCGCAGGCAGGACCGCTGTGCACAGAGCACTGCAGAGACACGTCCATGCACAGGGGAAACCCAGTGGACGGAGCAGGGTGGAAACGCACCGTAAAGAGAATTATGGATAAGAATT
>PVJD01006130.1:0-103408 GCA_004026545.1 Mormoops blainvillei | reverse complement strand
GAGAGTGGAAAGAGATAAGATCAGAGGGGAAGGCCAGTAGTGGATCATATGAGGCTTTATGTGCCACACTATAGACTTTGGCTTTTGCTCTGAGATGAAGTCATTGGGGAGTCTTGTGTAGAGGAGGGACTTGATCCTTGTGGCTGCTGTGAGGATTCTTGGCTCATGGTTTAAAAGGATGCTTGTGGCTGCTGTGAGGATAGTAGACTTTCATAGAGCAAGAGACAAAGAGAGACGACAGTTTGAAAATTATCTCAATAATCTAGGCAACGTATCTTGGACAAGGGCCCAAGAGGTAGACAAGGAGGGGTATGATTTGGACACATATTGAAGAGAGAGCTGATAGATTTCATTGCTGGATTATGTGTGGGTATGAGAGAGAGAGAGGAGTCAAATATGACTTTGACTTGAGCAGTGCAAGTGTGGAGGAGAAATTGGGAGCTCATCTGTCGACACGTTAAGATTCAAATTGATATTAGATATCCATGCAGAGCTGTGGTGGAGGATCATTGGCTACATGATTTGGGAGATGTTTGGACTGGAGATATAAATATGGGTATTGTTGACATGTAAATAGTCCTTGTCTTACTTTGGGTTTCCCTAGAGGCAGACTGTGACAAGAATTTGGGTGCAAGTAGTTTATTTAGAAGGAGAGTCTAAGAATTACCAGTAGAGAAGAGGAGAAATGAGCCAGGAAAAGGAAGGAAGTCACCAAAAGGTACATTATAAGGTAAGCTATCCCTACTGGCAACTGGCAGTGTGGAATTCTGGGAGAGTGTAGACTAGGCCTCAGAGGTACCCTAACTGAGGGACTAGGTTAATTATTCACCAAATTGACATTTATCTTTGACTGAGGGTTGCTCTAGATGCATTAACTTGCCAGCAATTTCCTCCACAGGAGAGCACAGTGCTCCCTGGGTCAATAAAAGGCCCCAGGCAAGTGTGTGTATAGAGGTGAGCATTGAAGAGATATTGGTGGGGCACCCACAGCATGAGATGATTTAGCACCAGCCTAAGTGTGAGTTAGGTTAGAGAAAGAAGGTGTCCAATCACCGAAGTGCTATAGCATTCCAAAATTCAGAGGCCAAAGAGATGAGACAGACCAGCAAAGGAGACTGAGGAGAGGTCAATGAAAAACAGAGTGGCGTTCTGGAAGCCAAGTTAAGAAAGTGCTCCTGGTTGGAAGAAGACATTTTCTGTGTCAAAAATGCCTCAGAAGAAACAAGTAAGGTGAGAACTGAGGACTGAGCACGGGATTTAGTGACCTGGGAAGCTCTTGCTGACCTCGCCGGGATCAATTTTAGAAGTATGGGGTAGGATAGGCAGTGAGTGCAAAAGAGAAGAGAAACTGGAGAGTCTGTATTTCAAAATAGTTCTGTTGAAGAAAAATTGAATGGCAGCTGGAGGGCGATGTGGAGGTCAAGAGAGGTGTGTGTCTGTTTAAGATGGGACACACCGCAGTATGTTGATGGGACGGATTCAGTCAAGAGGGAAAAACTGATGCTGTAGGAAAAAGAGGGAACATTACTGAAACGGTATCCTTAGTAAACGAGAGGGAAGGAGATTGTGGGCACAACTGGGTGGGGGTTATCTTATGCACATAGATGTTCACGGATCATAACGGAGAGAAGGTAGAGGGTTCCGCCATAGACGTGGAGCGGTGGTGGACTGTGTGGGAATTCTTTTCTGAGTTGCACTATTTTTCACAGAAGCAAGCAAGTCAGGTGATAGTTGAGGACTGAAGAAGAGGCAGTGTTGGGAGACTGGGGAGAGGAGAGGCACGAAATATTTATTCAGGATCGGGAATAGAGGAGGGAAGTGGAGAAGGGTGGCAGGTGGCACCGAAGGGCCGCTTGAGCTGAGTGATTATAAATTTAAAGCGAGAGCAGCCAGCATGGTGGGGTCTCTAGCCACACTCAGCTGCTTGGGCGCGGGCCTGGAATAGGGGAGATAAGATTTAATGAAGGCTGGGAGTGTTTTATTTACAGCCCTTACCATGTAATTTTGCTTCGGGACAATATTATATAGTAATTAGATAAGAAATGAACATTTCTGGGGAAAATCATCCTGAGTGTGTAGAGTCTTGAGAATATGTTATAAGCAAAGACAGATGAAAGTAAAGCAAAAGTTGCTTCACTCAATCCATTTTGAAAGGGTTGCTCTGCAAAAATGGATCTTTACCCTCAATAAATGTTGTGAACTGGCTTTCTTCTGTGAGCCTCTTGACCCTGGGGGACCCTGTAGCCACTGATTAGCTAAGAAATCAGAACCCAGCTGTTAGAATTGTAAATAATCTGTTGCCGTTTACAAGGGGCTGAGTCTATTACAACCACAGGGATTGTAAAAAGCAAGAAAGGTGTGTTCGAGATAGCCCTGCCTTCCACTAGTAAAAACGTCTTAACTCTAGGCCTTTTGTAGGTAGAGAACACATGCTTTGATGAGCTTCTGATCAAAGATTCTAGCAAGAAAACTCTTGGAGACCTGAAGCTGGATAACTTGGACACTTTATTTTACTCCTGGCCCATGAGAGTTAAGATACTGTTTCTTTCTGTCCCTTCCAGTTTCCGGACAAGGTCAAACGTCCCATTTACAAGTGCCCCAAAGACATCCATAAAAGACGTGGGCGACGAAAAGGGGGTTGAGTACTGTTTCCCCGAAAGATATGACTAAGTTCTAACTCCTGGAACCTGTGAATACGACTTTATTTGAAAACAGGATCTTTGCTAATGTAATTAAGGATCTCGGGATGAGGTCATTTTGGATTTACGGTGGGTCCCCAATCTAGTGGCTGGCATCCTTATGAGAGAAGGAAGAGGGAGATTTGAAACGTACGGTGACACGGACAAGCCAATGTGAGTGTGGAGGCAGACATTGGCCACTGGGTCTGTGAGAGGCCAGGGCTGCTGGCAGCGACCAGAAGCTAGGAAAGAGGCATCAGACAGACCCTCCCTCAGTCTCCAGAAGGAACCAGTCCTGCCGAAAGCTTGATTTCAGACTTCTGTGAGAGAATGAGTTTCTGTCATTTTGACCGCCACAATTGTAGTAGTTTGTAATGGCAGCCCTAGGAAACTGAGGCAGGGAGTAAACTCATATTTTAGTGACGTGAGAAGTGCGTGGTCAGGAAAACAACAATGAAATATTCTTGGAACCAGGGAAGGAGGCTGAGGTCATTGGTCGTTCCTAAAACCCTGGGATATTTCCCTTATTTTCCCTCTAGAAGGACATGTCGTCTCCCTCAGAAATCATGTTTCCTGGTCGTCTGGGAGACTTGCAGTTATTTTGAGTCTATTGTCCCATTTCTATGAAAGTGTTTGCAAATATTTTGCTTTCCAGGAAGTCCTCCCCTTACTTCACCAGCTTGATTTTTCAGACCCAAAATTCCTGCTTGGAGCCTCGTCTGAGCTGAGAAGTCTGGTCTTGAGGAGGGCAGCCTCCCAGACCCCCGTCTCTCCCTGGACTCCTGACTTGTCTCATCTGGAATGAAAAGAAGTTAACAGCCAGCACAGTGCTTTCATGTTACAGTGTTTTTATTCTTTCTCTGCCTTAAGTGCTCTCACTGCCTTTGGGGAGCCCCTTCTTATGCTTTGAGTCTTGTCCACATGTCTCTGCTCTGTGGAAGCCTCCCCGGGACCACAGAATCAGCGATGTTTCCTTCCACACGCCCGCAGAACTGGTACGCCTTTGTTAAAGGACTTAGTGCCTTTTAGTATAGCTTATTTTTAATGTATCTGTCTTAGCTGAAACACTCCAGAGGAGTGTTATTCATGTCTGAATCACAGAACTTAGTCTAGAAGCTAGCTCGATAAATGCTTTTCATATAAATTAAGGGAAGCATTCTCTTCAGTGACCAAATTTCTTGAAAATACACACAACGGCTGTCGTTCAACATTATCTATTTTGGACTTCAAACCATTAGAACTTGGCAAAGAAACAAAAATAACATAAAAGTTAGTGTATCCTGTGTGAGCAAAGAGTTTGGTGAAGAATTATGGAGGCGTTTGCCGCTTCGCCGTTATGATCAGAGAATTTTTTTCCTGCAGATGAAAAGGGCACTGTCAGCCCTAGGACTGCAAAGGTCTCGAACTCATGGGAGGCAGGTTCTTCCTATTCCGATTAGAGCTTAGAAAAGGCTTTCTAGAATTGACCACTGAAGAAGCACACTGAGCTGTATCCCTTCACCAGGCCACCGCAGAAAGCTGAAGTGTTTACAGCAGATGGCGTTCAATGGGACATCATTATTTCATGGTCTATCCAAGTGCCTGCTTTCATCATGTTTTGTTTGGCGTTGTACCTAGAGTTTTATGTACTTGAAAAACATGCAGAATGAATCTTCGGCTGTAGAAGAAAAATCGACTGGGCTCTAAGCTTGTATGCGAATGTGCTCCATAGAAGAGATGAAAATGTCCCAGTGAACAGAAGCTGAGGGCAAACATAGAGGAAGGCTTGGTAGATAAGTACAGAGTGTGTGTGTGTGTGTGTGTGTGTGTGTGTGTGTGTGTGTGTGTGTGTTCGTTCCCATGGGAACAGAGGACTGCTGCCAGCAAAACCATGGGAAAGGCTACAGACTCTTTCTATGATTCAGGCAAAATCAAATTTGTAGAGGAGTCAAAATACACATGAATCATCACCTCTTTCAACCGCCACAACCATTACTGTCTCCAAGTCAAAACCTGGCTGAGAGTCACGACGAAAACCAGCCTGTTGTGACAACCGAAGATGTTTGCGCTGAATACGTTCCCCACCAAGAAACCCCGGCAGCTTCTAACATCCACCACGGAACATCTAAATCCCTTCACCTGTTAAGACCACCTGGCAGAGTAATCTCTACCCCACCTAATTGGTGACCCTTTCCATATTCTGGCCAGGGTGGTCTTCTCACTGCACCCTGTACATTCGGTTTCATTCACAATTCCAAAACTTTACTTCTACTCTTTGTCTGTCTTCCACGCTGGCGAATAATATACATTGGACTAATTTGCTTTGAGACATCCAGTAGCTGATTACCCGTCTGAGCACAAATATGGGAGATGCCCACTTCCTTGGTTCGGGGATTATTCTTTAAACTAGAGCTTTTCCTGAAAAGAATTCTCTCACATATTTCAGGGATAATCCTGGATAAACGCAAGGGATGTGAATTCCATGTCTTCAGGAATGTTAGAGGTGGAGAGCAGCATCTGGAGAATCAGATTTATGAACAATATGTTCATCCTAATATTATTTTATTAGTGAGTTCGCTTGATATTAAGCTAGTCGGCGTTGGGTTTCTCCGGAACGGGCCACGAGACTAAAATTGAGGCTAGTTTATTTGGAAGGGGGCTGGGGAGCACTGCTGGGGAAGGAAAGAAAGCAGTCGTGAGTACGTTACTGTCGTGGGGGACTGGGGCCTGTGACTCCGGGAGGTGGTGGAGCGCATACCCAAGAGTTATCCCACCCAAAGGATGAGAAAGGTGTAGAATTTAGCCACTAACTCCCATCTGTTGTTAGTTTGAAGGCTGTTCCCAGGGACAGGAACCCCCTGGCGTGTCCAGCCTGCCTGGCACTCAGCATCCCCTGGGGTCAGAGAAAGCCATCAGTCTAAGCGACGCTGCTATTGGCCATAGAAAACTATCAGTGTACACAGGAATGTTGAGTGCCAAGAGAATATGAGAGATGCATCTAACGTACAGGCATAACTGATTATAAACACAGTATTAAACACAGTATTTCCTCTTAGCGGGAGGACACCAAAAGGCCAGCAACGGAAGGTGGCATGATGCGGAAAGCATAAACTGTAATCCGTCGGATAGCTGCCCTCTTTCCTCCCACACAGCATCCTCACAGGCTTCTCCGCACCTCCCCCAGTCAGTCCCTGAGGGTCAGGCTCAGGGAGGCCTGAGAAAAATGTCCCCTATCTTCTCAGAAGACACCGGGTCGGGTCAGGAGAGCAGCTTTACAAAGCGCAGCTGGCAAGAGAATGCAATGTCTTTCTTATCAATGGGAACTCAGTGTCTGCCTTCCAAGGCAATATCATTTATTTTCCTGCTGTAAATTCTGATCACTTTATTTCTCTACAGGGTTGAGAGCCACAGGTTTATCCCTTCTAAGGGAAATATTGAAGCTGACGTGCTTAGTGTGCTTCACTAAAACTTCCACCCCGTGCTTCCACCCCGTGCATAACACCTTTAGGTGTTATGGTGTGGCCCTGTCTCAACACAAGCTTGTGGTACCTCTTAACATGGCGCTAAATGAGCAACTAAGACTTGGGTTGTTTGTACTTCCCAATTTGGGAAATAGAGGGGGGTGCAGAATCTTAATCTGCCTTAAGATTCCAGGGAAAAGCAGTGGTTAATGTTGTTTCTAGAAAACTTGTTCTCATGTAGCTTTTAGACTGACTTCCTTATCTCCCACCTTTACTGAACAAAGGATTCATTTCAATAAAGTGAGAAGGACACGATAAGCAATGTGTAGTTAACTAGGTAAGCGTTCTGGACAACAGAGCCTCATGTAAAACACACGTTAAGCCCAAGTAAAAAGTTCCTGACAACACATTGCTAGTCACTAGGGAAATGCAAATTAATATTAAATTGAGATACTACTTCACACCCACTAGAATCGCTAAAATTTAAGACTGACAATACCAAGTACTGATGAGACTGGGGGACAATTAGAACTCATATATATTGCCAGCGGGAGCGTTCAGTGATATCATCATTTTGATGAAGTGTGGTAGTTTCTTATAAAATTGAACATATGCATTCTTCATGATGCAGCAATTGCAGTCCTGGGCAATTATGCAAGATAAGGGGAAACATACATTCACAAAAGGTCTGGTATAAGAATGTTTATAGCAACTCTATTCACAATAGCCAAAAATTGAAAACAACTCAAATTTCCATCAACAAGAAGATGGGTACAGTTTTGGTATATTACTACTTGTCAATAAAAAAGGATGAATTACTGTACTGATACATGCGCCAACATGACTGAATCTCACAAACATAACATTGAGACAAGAAGTGGACACAAAAGGGTATATAAAAATTATATGTTCTCACTTATATGAAGTTCCAAACTAATCTAAGATGAACACAAATCAGTGGTTGCTTTTAGGGGGTTCAGGGATCACCTGGGAAGTGATGAGGACCCCCTTCTCAGCAAATGGAAATCTGGTGAGTGTGTAGGTACACAGGTGTATCTTGTTGTCAAAACATTCACTGAAATGCATAAGTTAAGACTTATGGAAAATTTATCTTAAAAATGGTAAAAAAATAATCAAATGGAGGGGCTGGGGAGGGGGTAGTATAGATGAAACAAGAGTGGTGGAATATTTAATAGTTGACATTATACAAAAAAGTGGGGCTCATTATACTGTTCTGTTTATCTAAGTTTGAAATTTCCCACAAAAAAAAAGTTTTAAAAAAACATAATAAGCAAAGATCATCAAAAGGCTTTCATGGAACTAAAAAAAGTTCAGTGTGTCTGGAGTGGAGAGTGTCTTTTCCACTCTTTCACCTCATAGGAATTTTCCCAGACAGGGTGGACTGAAGATACTGAATCTCTTAGTCACATCTCATTCTAAAGCAGGGATGGTTACTATGACCAGCTAACATAAGTGGGTAATTATGGTGGGAAAACAGATGTGTATATGTCATGTGTAAATACAACTTACCAAGTATTTTTCCTTGAGGTACCTTGCAGCAATTGGAAGGAGAATTCAAATGTGAGCCATTTAGCTACCGTGGAATATAGACATGTTTACTGGTACAGGCTCAGACGAGTATAATCCCCTTTCTCAACTTAATAAAGCTTCTGAGGTCATAGTAATTAAACTATGCCACGCTCAGTCCACAACTAATTTTAAAAACTATAAATTAAAAGTTATATGTCTGAAAACATATAAGAAATGTGCTCAACAAATCATCACCTCATCACTTTCTGTTTTAAAACAGATGAATGCCAATGCTGTGGGTGTTTCCTAAGAGTCTACGTTAAATTTCCTGCTTCTTACTGCAGTGCCTATAATGTGTATGTGTCTGACATTAGGGGTCAGCGTGGACTTCTTAGAGTGAATTACAGATTTTTTTTTAGGAATAACTTAAAGTTCCTTTTCATTTTACGTATGGGGGAATTAAAGCTGTAAGCGATGAAGTCACCTGTCCAAGGTAACGAAGGGTAAGACCACCACTCAGATCTGATTTCTTCAAACTGAGGTAGGCTAGTCTACAATGCCCATGACTATGAAATGCTTTCCCTTAGCTGCATCCAAGAGAACTTTATTTTGGCAATCCATAGAATACTACACAAATGCAGAACTGTTCCAAAGGGTTCCAGTACACTTGTGCAAATATTCTTCTGCCATGCAGAGATTACAATATTAGAACAGGGTGACATCTTCAAAAGAGTTTGGAAAATACTGCCAAGTCACCATCTACTGACACAGAAGAGTAGCTCTGAACTGCTCAAGGCCCCTCTTATCTTTGTTTTCTTTTCCTGGCTATGTCTTTAGTTGAGGGCCACCAAAGCTCTTTACAGCACTTTTTTCAGTGGGCCATGACCCATTAGTGGGTTATGAAATCCATTTGGACACAATTGGCATTTTAACAAATGAAATTAATTAGATTAGAAAATAGCATACAATACACATAGTTAGGATAAAGATTATTTTGTGAATTTTTTTTTCAGTCGTATACATGAGTATATGCCTGGTGGCAACATAAAAACTTTCTCACTGAGGATCTTGGCCAGAAGTACTTGAGAGCCAATGGGCCTCACAGAACTTTAAAACACTTTAACTGATTATTTCTTTCTCACCTCACGTTTGAGTTGTTTATTATTTTAACTCTCATTTCTAGAACTCTACAAATGAGATATAATCATCATCATTTGTCATAATATGGAATATCTTGCTAGTTTCTTTGTACTTGTGAGCAGTTTTCATTGTGGTAAAATTCACATAATAGAATTTACAATTTTAGCCATTTAAAAGTGCCATTCAGTGGCTAATAGTACATTCACAATGATGTGCAACCATCGTGGCTATCTGGTTCCAAAACATTTTTTTTACCCCAAAAGGAAGCTCCATGCCAATTAAGCAATCACTGCCCATTCTTCCCCCTCCCCGACGCCCACGCCCACGCCCCTTTCCCCTTCCTCTGGCAACCAGTGATGTGCCATCTGTCTCTGTGGATTTTCCTATTCCAGATACTTCAAATGGAATCATACACCATGCGACCCTTTGTGTCTGGCTTCTCTCATTTAGCATAATGTGTTTGCGGTTCAGCCACATCATAGCAACTATCAGTACTTAATTCCTTTTTTGTGGCTGCTTAATATTTTACGGTATGAATATACCAAATCTATTTATCTATTCATTCACTGACAGACATTTGGGTTGTTTCTACCTTTTGGATATTGTGAACAGTGCTGCTATGAACATTTGTGTATAAGTATCTGTTTGAATACCTGTATTCACTTTTCTTGGTGGGGGGGTTATATACCTAGGAGTAGGGTTGCTGGCTTGTATGGCAATTATATGTATAACTCTTTGAGGAACCATCATACTTTTTTCCATAGGAGCTGCACCATTTATAACTCCTATTAGCAATGTACAAGTGTTTTAATTTCTCCATATCTACCCAACACTTGTTATTTTCCATTAAACAAATGATAGCATTTTCACTGGGCATGAAGTGACATGTTGCGGCTTTGATTTGCAGCTCTCTAATGACTAATGATGTTGAACGTCTTCTCATGTGCTTGTTGGCCATTTGTGTATCTACTGTGGAAAAATGTCCATCCAAGTTCTTTGCCACTTATTAATTGGTTTGCTTGTCTTTTTATTGTTTAGTTGTATAAATTTATTATAAACTCTGAATACTAGACACCTGACTAAAATGATTTGCAAATACTGTCTTCTCTTCCATATGTTGTCTTTTCACTTTCTTGATAATGTCCTTTGATGCACAAAATTTTAAATTTTTATTAAGTCCAATATATTTTTTTCTTTTGTTGCCTGTGCCCTTGGTGTCAAATCTAAGAGACCATTGGCAAATCTAACATAATAAAGATTTACCCTTATGTTTTCTTTCAAGGCTGTTATGGTTAAAGCTCTCACATTTAGTTCTTTGTTCATTTTGAGTTAATTTTTGTATTTGGTGTAAGGTAAGGCTTCACTCTCATTCTTTGGCAAGTGGGTGTCCTGAACTTGATTTTAGAATTCTTTTTATTCTTTCTAAAGTATTCTTTAAAAAATTCGTTGAGGGAAGGTTTCTTAGTAGTAAATTCAAACTATGCTAGTCTGAAAATGTCCTTATTGCCCTATTCCTGAAAATACAAATGCTAATCCACAAATCGAGGTTGATAGTTACTTTTCTCTTTAGAATTTCGAAGATATAGTTCCACTGTGTTCTGGCTTCCACTGTTGTTTTTGAGAAACTTGATATCTATTTGTCCTTTTTTGTAAATTATCTATCTTTTTTCTTTGCATGCTTTTAAGATCTTCTTTTTTCTTTGATATTTTTTGGTTGTACTAATATGTATCTAATACTAATACTAATATATATATCTTTATTTATCTTTTCTGTCTTGGACTCCTGTTTCCCTCTTTGAGGGTTCACACCCTTTCATCAGCTTTGGGAAATTCTCAGTTTTTATCTCTTCAAGTATTGCCTTATTTCTATTTCTCCTTCTCAAACTCCAGTTAGGCCTGTTATACTTACTTCTTATATCCACCATGTATCTTAACCTGTCTTTTATATTTACTACTTTATTTCTATGTACTATAGTCCGAGTATTAAATCAGAATACTCAGATTTATTACTCTCTTCACCTGAATATATTCTGTTGTATAATTCATCCACTGAGTTAATTTTAATAGTTATATTTTATTTATAAATGTTCTAATTGATTCTTTTTTTCGAAAGTGCCTGGACATTTAATTAGATTTATATTTCGATACTTTTTCAGTTTTTACTTCATCTTTAATTTCTTAAAACAGTTGAATCATAATTATTTTATACTCTCTATCTGGAAGTTTCACTACCTAAATTCTCAAGAGTTTAAATGTTATTGTTTTCTCATGACTTTCATTTGTGGTATGTTTGTTCATTTCTTATTATATTTGATTGTACTTAATCTGTGTAAATCAGAAGGCCTCAACTTGGGAATTGTATTTGCTTTTTAATGAATGCAGGGGGCTACTAATCTGGGACCCCTGTAGTACCCTTCAAAGGCCCTCACTTAATTGAAGAGTCTCATTCCCCACTCTACGGAAGCTTAACCTAGTAATCCCAGTAGCTGGTATTGACATTCCCTCCCTGAGGCAATCCCAGTCTTTATATTTGTTTAAACTGTTCATTCCAGTTTTAGCTGTTTTCGTTTTTGGCACATGGGGATATTGATTTCTTGTATGTCAGCAATGTGTTAAATTATATTTGAGATTTATCCAGGTTCTAATTAGTCATATTTTAGTGGGAGATTCATTCCATCTAGTCTATCATGATCACAGCAGTGAAAAGCATGAGAAATATTTTAATCTATATCAGTTGAAGGTTGTGACTTTGGAAGAAAAAAGAGGAAGTTAGAAGTAAATGATAAGCCATGCAGATGTGTTGAATAATTGGGTTTTGTTTCTCGGTTGTTTTTCTGAGGGCTAGAAAGAGGGATACCAGAATTGATGGGGAAAAGTTGATTATAAATTGTGCTATAATGTCTTGAACCAAGTTCACCTTAAGTAGTGAAAAAGAAAGTTAAGTAGTGAAAAAGAAAAATGTTATATTTTACTACTTAAAATAAGTCATATTTTCATGAAATGATACGCTTCTTAAGAATAGGACTATATTTCTTCCATATTCCCAGGGCCCCAACCTAGAATAAGCAGTAGAGAATTCCCTGGGGTCCAAAACTGCTGAGCTAAAAATGTCTTTACAGGTTATGTTTAACATTTTAAATTTACAGACAAATAACTTGGATTACAGTTTTGAGCAATTTATCCCAAAATCACAAAGCTAGTATAGTAGATCATGGAAGTCTCCTGGCTCCAGGCCACACTTGTATATTACATCACACTATACCACTGAACTGAGTTGATATGAATTGTTCAAGTTTGTGGCATTGCATACCAAAAAGAAAGGGAAAATGCTCTCATTGAACTAATTGTTTTTCTTCTTTCCCCTTTATAGAACTGATGACTTTATGCTGAAAGAAGCACATATTTTTCTATGACTATAAATCCTTCACTGTGTATTTTTAAAAAATAATTGATACTTTAAGGACTTTTTTTTTTTTTTGGTAATAGTTCAACCCTTAACCCAGTGGCTAAGAATGGATGCTGCCCAGGAGTAAGCAAGACACACAGGCTCTAGTTAGAGGCAGGACAGAGCTGACTTGTGCATCCAAATCAAGGTGTCTCCGACAGGTATAAATAGTAAACATGTGATGAGAGACATGAAGAGGGAAAGAAAGAGCTGCCCGTGTGTGAAGTGGGTCGGGCTGAGATCTGAAATTCTGAGATGGGCATGCTTAGTGGAGTTGGGGGAGGTTTTAAAAGGCTGAAGCCTCAATGCACACTGACTTGGTGTGTTTTTCCACCTCCCTTCATTGACTTCAACTCTCTGAGGCCCTAACATTCTCATCTGTAAAATGAGGCTGTATGACAAATCTCTCAAAACTGTTATGAGGATTAAATGAGATGATGAGAATAAAAAAGTGAGCACAGAGCCCAGCACATCGTAAGGCGTAGTAGCCCTTACCTTATATTATCATTATATTCACTGACACTGAGCCCGCCTGCCAACCCCGTTACGTGAACTTGCTTTCTGAATACGCTTTCTCCTCTGACCACCAGAGAGCAAGCACATCAACATTGCCCTTCCCATATGAGAAACACTCTTGATCTTGCAGCCTGAGACCTCAGAAATGGTCTCTTCTATTTTTGCAGAAGAGCAAACCAACCTTCTTGAAAGGCTTTAGCACAACATCTGCTTTCCTCTTTATATGTTAGTTGAGCAAGGAATGAGCAGGATATAAGTAAAATAGTCATTGAATAGGAAATTATACATAAATATTGAGGTACACTAGGTTTCTGTCATTAGGAATCAAAATAACTTGAGTATTAACTTTCTTTTTTCTTTGTATTTTAGAACACTTAGTTACTTTTTTGAGGTACTCTTCTACGGGTAAAAATATTTCATGTTGTCCTCACAATAAGGGCAGAGGGCATTTTTCCCCCATTTAACTGGTATGAAACCTGAGGCTCAGAGAAGTTTAATGACTCACCCAAAACCAAACAGATAATTGATGTCAGAACCTGAACTCCCACTCAGATCTAACACACCATGGACAGGAATGCTTTTCTCTTTCCCTCACTCCATCTTTCCCTTTCTCCCTCCCTCCCTTCTTTTCTTCATTCCTTCCTTCCCTTCCTCCTCTCCTCACCCTTTTTTCCCTCCTGCTTCTTCATAATGCACTATCTCACACATACATATATGTCTGATCTAAATGAAATGAATGCCCATTAACCCAACATTCAACTCAAGGAATATGGTATCACCGATACGTCTGAAGCTCACTGCATTCCACTACCTGTAACCACTATCCTGGATTTTGTAGTTGTTGTTCCCTTTTCTTTCTGGTTCTATCATCTTACCTCTTATGCATCCCTACAAATATCTAGTATTTTATTTTGTGTGTTGCTGGGCTTTATGTAAATGTAACAACACTTACGTATTCTTTTTTGCTCAATAGTATGTATCTGAGATTCACTCATCGATACGGTGTGTATAGCTTTAAAGTTATACGGTATCCCTGCTTTAAAGTATTGCATTTTATGAATACACCACACTTTATGCATCTGTTCTCCTACTGATGGGTATTTTGGCAATTTTCAGTTTGATGCGACCCTGCATACAATTCCTGTTGCACATGTGCAAGAATTTTTCCAGTGCAATCATTGATTCATAGCACGTAACTACCTACACTTTTCCTAGCTAATGCCAAATTTGTTTCCAAACCGATTGGACCAATTCTCATGAGCATATGAATTCTACATTTTCATCACATTGAAATTGTCAAAAACTTTAGCCAATTTCACACCTTGTGCTCAGATCTTGGTTTCTAAACACCACTCTCTAATAAAAAGAACTAGAATTCCTTGGAGAAACAGTTGATTCCAGGGTCAGGACAGGTAACAAACAAGATGAGTTGAACATCTTGTGGTGCCAGAAAGTAAGATCATGTTCCAAAACCAAAGTGAACACGGAGGCAAACCCAAAGTAGCTCTTAAGTGCCAAAGCTAGAACAATTTGAGCAGCAAAATAAAAAAATTATAGTATTCAGTCATAATATATAAATATAATAAATATCCATGAGTCCATACTGATAAGTCCATACTGATAAAAGTAATCAATTAAATAACTAAATAGAAGGAGAAAGGACAGCTTATCCTTATGGTAGAATTTGAAGTAATACATGTAAAAGGGAAAGAAAATATGTAAAATCACAATGAAATACCACAATAACAACTGTTGCAGACAAGCTCCATCAAAAGATGATAAAATTAGTGGGTGAAAGTTGGAGGAGATATAAAGTTTGCACCGTTTCAAAATACCTCCTCCAAGGGAGAAGGGTGAGTTATTATTTGATGAGTATGAAGCTTCAGTCTTGCAAGATGAAAAGACTTCTGGGGGTAGATGATGGTGATGGTTGTCCAACAAATTGAAAGCACTTAATGCCACTGAACTGTACACTTCAAATAGTTAAGATGATAAAGTTTAGGTTATGTGTATCTTACAATAAAATTTTAAAGCTATCTTCCCTGAGATATTTATTAATTACAAAGGGAAAGGCAGTAATTTTACAGTAGAGAAACTTAGCAGAAACCGCCTTAGCCACAGGGTAAAGGTTAACATTGCCAATAATACATACAGAGCACCATCGTGGACCCTACGGTGTGAATGCAGCATTTCATGGTATTCTCTCCTCACATGTATAACCTCACTGAAGCCATAGGAAAACAGTAGGATAACTCAAACTGACGGACACTTGACAAAATGTCCTCTTCAAAAATAATGAAGATTGTGAGAGACAAGGAAAGATCGAGGAACTATTACAGACTCTGCAGGGGACTAAAGACAGCTAACGACTAAATGTCATGTGAAACCTTGGATAATATCCTGGAACAGAAACAGGATATTAGTGGAAAATGAGCTGCAAATTTGAATAAGGTCTTCTGTGTAGCTAGAAGTATTACACCAATATTAATTTCCTGTTTCTGACTATGGTAGTGTGATTAGGTAAGATGTTAACAGTAGGGGAAGCTGGGTGAAGGATATATTCTGGCGAGTTTTCTATCAGTCTACATGTAGTTCCACATAGAAAATTTTGAAAAGTTTTTCACCAGTCCAAAGTTGTAAAACTGCTAACTAAGAATGGAAAGAAGACAAGTGTCTAGAAGGTAGAGAGCAGAACATCAGCTGTGTTTCTGTTCAGGCTGTTGAAGAATGGGGCTCAAGTGGGAGGCAAGAGTAAGCTTCTTAATACTGTCCTCAGATCTAGAAAGATTACCCACCCACTCATCTGGGCTGCACGAGACGCTGAGGTCTAACCTGCAAGGGCGGGGGCTTTACTGCTAAGGTCACTCATGCACTTTCTTATTGAAAAGGAGGGGCTAAGCTTGATACACTCAAAGCTTTCTCCCAAACTCACTAACTGTATAAACTGTTCCTATTCCTCTGGAGGTAAATAAGTGGGAGGGCCGGAAAGAGGACAGTTACGCTACACCAAGAACTGGGAATAAGCAATTCCTGCAAATTCCTTGCCTATAAAACTGTCTGGGCCGGTGTTTTTTCATTTGTTTGTTTGTTTGTTTGGTAGGGAAAGATTTTATACTATGGATTCCATTTGTTCATTGATTATAGAACTATTCAGATCTTCTATTTCTTCTTGACTCAATTTTAATAAGTTATGAAGTTTTTATTAACTTTTTCATTTCATCAATGTTTTCAAAACACACTGTCACAGAGAGCAACTTCCACTGCCCTCTCTCTGGAAGCAGGAGTGGCCTTCTGGGCCCGGGGGCATCTTCTTTTCTTTTGCTACCTACTATTCAAGTCCCCACACAGGTGACAAGCTGTGGCTGCCAACATCTGGGGACTCTCCTCAAAGGCTCCTCAACCATATTCTGATGAACATACACTGGTAGAGAATGAAGAACACCGCTTCAGCCTCTACTTCGTAAGAGGAAAGAGGAAGAGAAAAAAAGTAAGAAGGAAGAGGAGATGCAGCAGCAGCCGTCCCATGTTCAAAAGAAAGGTCCAAGAAAAAAAAGAAATGAACGAAAAACGCAAGAAACAATGACTCGCAATTCTGAAATAAACGCTAGTGATGGAGATGCAAAAGGAGAGCCAAGAAAAAGGAAAAAAGGAAGACATATGCATTGAAAGAATAAAAGAAAAAAGTCTGAGAAGAGTTGGAAAGGGGACAGTGCCTCAAGCTCTAAAGATTTCCAGTAAGAGCCTCTGGAGAATTCCTAGAAGGATCAATCAAAGCCTAAAAAACTCTCAAGTTTACCTCAGAACCATGGCTGTGTTGTTACCTCATCAAGTCGTAGCTTTGGATAAATACGTAAATACTGGGAAACGTATCCCACACCCATAAATAAAGAAAACACATCATTTAAATGGTCAGGGGTGCAATGGGTCCTATGGCTAAAGGGAGGCCATGTATTTGAAAAGTAAACCAGATACACAGGGCTGAAGAAAAGGGAGCCCTGTATCTTTTAAACAAGAAGACAGAGGAAAGAGAAAGAACAAATACTGACTAAAGGGAAGGATGACGAATAAGGATTTTCTGATTGTTCAGTAGATATTTTACTTTAACAAAAGCAAAAAAAAAAAAAAAAAAAGAGACACACACAATCTGAAAAAGCCTCACAGTACTTCAGTGTCTTTTACTTATTCCAGAAAAAGTTACTAACTGACATAACTTTAGCAGGCTCCTTGGGCAGTTTTAGATGGGTTGAGCAGAATAGCTTTCTGTCTCACAATTGAAGTCATCAATGAAAGGGGAGGTGACAAAGAGATAGTGTCAATAAGAAACTTAAATCTCATCGGTCTGCACTATTAGTCCTGCATATGCCACCACTTCTACCCACAGTGAACTTGTGGAAAATTATCGCTCTTTTATGGAATGTGTTATAAATGGAAGTGATGAAAACACAGAGGAGATCACGCCAAACAAAAAGGAAGTTTTTGCTGAACAAAGTAAAGCTAGAATTTAAAAATTGATTGGCATAATCCAATATGTACTCCTCCTTAGAAATTAATATATTTTGATTTTAGTCCCTACTCCACCACATCTCATCTGAAAAACAAAAACAAACGAAAAAACAGGAGAAAAAGTCAACTAACCCAAAGACTTGTCTACATGAAAAGTTCTGAAGTATATATGACAGAATGTTAAGATGCAATAAAGCTGGGGGTGGACGCAGTGTTTGTATATCATTCTCCATTCTTCTCATTATGTATGAAATATAATACAATTTTAAATCCTAAAAAATAAATGAAAACATGATTAAGGATTGCTTATCTGAAGAAGGAAAGAAACACAGTGCAGGTGGAAATAACAGCATAGGCAAAGGCACAGAGAAGTGCCATTGGCAATGCAGGGAAGATGCTTGATGAGGGTGCTTAGTGAGGACAGAAGAAGAGAAATGGGAGAATAATCAGTTAAGTTCTAGTGAAAGGAAGACCGAAGGCACAGCAAACAGAAGTACCTGGCGGACAGCAGAAACAATTAAACACTCTTTAAACACCCGAGGGAAAAGGAAGGGAACTATCACAAGCCGAGCGTAATTCTGTAACAGACCCTTTAAATACACTGTCCCATTTAATCTTCCCAACAACACTGAGCTAGATATCATTATTCCTACTTCACACGAGGACCCCGAAGATCAGAGAGGTTAATTAACTTGACCAAGATCCCACAACTAGTAACCAGGAATCTGTTCACTTGTAACTGTTTCAAGCCAGGGTTCTTTTTCAAAAAATCAGGTTTTTTCTTGGTATAATTTATATACCATTAAATTTACCCAATTTTAGCATACAATTAATGTTAGTGAGTTTAATATAATCGTGCAACCATCACAATCCAATTTTGAATTCTGAAATTCTATTCTTTTTTTTTTATCATTGCTCAGACTTCACCTCTTCCATTATGTATCTAAACTTGTCACATCCCTGCCAACTTCTTCTCACTTCCAGTCTCTCCCCCCAACAAACACTGAAGTACCCTCTTCCAACCAAAACAGTCTGTGAGCCTTCAATAATTGCAGCTGAACTTAGATTTGTTGGACTGGAATGAAGAGTTCATGAGTTGGTCTCTCTCCTATCCAGCCATGCTCCTTGAGGACAAGGACAGTGTTTCATTTACCTTTATCTCTTGCTCCTGGCACAGTTCATGATAGGCACTAAAAGCATCGGTAATTCACTTCACTCCAAATTCCTAACACATGTCCTTACACATTTAGGAGACATTCAATGAAAAAGTTGTTACTTTTTGGGTTGACTTGCCGATTGAGACCAGATCCTGCACATTTCTCAAGGTTTTACTTGTTTTTTCAGTTTTTTTTTTTTTTTTTTTTGCTTTTCTCTCCACTCCCTGCCACTTTCCTTTTCAGAGAAAGCAGAGGTGCAGCAAAGCATAAGGAAATACGAGTGAGTCTAGGCAAAGAGGAATACATAGAATATATAATAAACTTGCTAAATTTACCTTTTTGGGAAACTAAAACAATTAAATTTTCCATAACATTTTGTTGAAGTTGGTCTGTTACTAGTATTTTGCCAAATATAGTTAGCTTTGGAGCTGAGAACACAGGTTCTTTCTTGTTGGTCTTAAAAATAATTTCTAACAGAAGGGAAGTTTTGGCAAGCTATAGATGCCTGGCCTTCATATACTTGCTTATGTTCCAGAGGTGAAGAAATGTAGGTCATTTGGCCTTGCGGTTTTGTGCTTCGGCTGTCACCGAGTGAGCAGGGATCACAGCCACCTGAGTTTCAGCACGTCATCTCACCAAGAGTCACCCAGCATCAGAGCCTTTGCTATTACTCACCTTATAAATCACAAGCAGTCTACAGAGCCCCACGCATGTAACCTTCCCTGAAAATTTTTATGATCTGTGGTTGCCAGCAGGTAATTGGCCTCCTTCTCTTACCTGACACCCCACAGACAGATGATGTCAGACTAGTTAGTATCCCCTCTCTTCCTCCCTCAACTGGCATAAAAAGTCCAACATTCGGTTGCTGGTAATGATTGATGGTTTTTGTCATTATTCTTGACTTGAAAACTCACTAATAAATGAGGCCAGTCAAGCTATTTTCTTAATTTATTTAATGAAGGCTCGATGAGGATTCAAATGGGAAACATAAAAAGCTTTGTCTCACTCACGTTGGAATGACAGATCTATAGGTCAAGTAGCTTCTCTCTGGACACCATATATATATAAATTTTTTTTAACAAGTAGCTATAGAAATGATAGCTCTCCAAGCCAAATTCTGAGACCTCGGGTAGCCTGGAAAAATGCTTATCACACAAGGAAAAGATGTTTTGCTAACAGTGCTTAGTTTAGAAGCTTATGATTTCATTTGTAAGAAGATCGTCTTTTGCCTGCTGTTCTGATTTTATATTATTTTAGATTTCTTTAATATTTTTCCCTCTGTGTATGTTTTACATCCCTTAGGCTTCACGTTATCTCAACTCATTAGCATCTGCGGCCTGGCACTTGTTTTGACTAAGTAATCACATGTCTTTCCCTACATAGTGCAGCCTCTGAAACCTTATCTGCTAGGACCAGCCTTACCCTACCCCAGGAGGGCCTCCCAGTTGCTTGCTGTATCTATTTTTCTCCAGCAGTAAACGAGAAACTCAACACGGCTGATTTTGTTCTATACCTTAAAAATTATATTGGGTCCTTAGTCTATCATTGAAACTTTTAAAAAAGTTAAAATTTACCGAGCTCTTTCCTTCCCTGTGTCCAGTTACTTAAGTAACATAACTTTATGAGGTAGATATCATTACTATGCTCTTCATACAACGGAAGAAATGAGGCAAGAATGTTAAGCAAGTTGCCCAAGATCACATGGTTCGTACGGAACAGACCCTGAGCTGGAACCGAGGCAGACTGGCTCCACAGCCCACACTCTTGCCCATTATTGTGTTTCCTTTGAGCCGCTGAATCACATTTTCCTGCTGAATAATTATTAGTCTCCAGTAGTACACTTGCAGTACGAGATTCAGCCTGAGAGTGAGGACACATGGATTCTGGTTCTGGTGTTTTAACTTGCAAAAGAACAGCATTCTAAGTAGAGGAAATACATGGACAAAGGCCTAATGGCCAAAGCGAGGAAGAAGGCCAATATTAGGGCAGTGTGAAGTGATTGCCATGGTTTAAGCCAGGGTAAGGGAGGGGTTAGCTGTGTGACACGATCACAAAGATGTTCTACCAATAACAATCACCCTGGCTGCCTAAAAGGGAGCAAAGTGGGCTGAGGAAAATTTATTAGGGGGTCTACTGAGAAAATCCAGGCAGAGGGTGACGGTGGCTCAGGCTAAGGTGATGTAGTGTGTGTGTGTGTGTGTGTGTGTGTGTGTGTGTGTGCGCGCGCGCGCACGTGTGTGTCTGCATATGTACAGGAGATGGAATGGGGTAGATGGATGGAAAAAATATTTTAAAACATGTACTACTGCTTGAAATTAATTTTAACTGGATTACATAGAGACTCTAACAAAACATTCTAGAAATTACCTGTCCAAAAAGTGTTACTGCCTTCAAAGTGCCATACTGGGAGGTTATACACCCATTTCAATGATGCTTCATGTCTCTAAACAGTTCTGGAAAGCCTCTTCTAGAACTTCCTCCAGAACCAGTTTATGATCCTAACTGGAAAAATAAGTATATATATACTCATACTTCATAAATCCCAAAAGCTAAGGGAACTATGTATAATGTTGTTAAAGTGCTGCAGGGTTTGTAAGAAATTCCTGTTATGACTCTGACCTGCTAATGTATACAGGGAGGTCACTTCTGTAAGAAAACAAGCAAATACGATGTGGGAAAAAAGCTCAGGAAACTCAAGGAGGAAGAAATTCTTGGTTAGTCAGGAGACTGTATTTATTGATTTATTTATGGGAGCAGATACCAAATATCTTTCAGAAAATCGGCAAATTTCCCACAGGGGATTGAGAAAAAAAAAAAGAATGACATTATATCCATCAGTTTTTAGGAGCAGCGGGAAGTATGGTGGACAGAGTTCAGCCTAAGAGTCCAACTCTGACCAGCTGTGCAGGTTTAAACCAATTCTCTCCCTGGGCCTTCCTTTCCTTGTCTGTAAAATGGAGATACATGAGCCAGGAGTTTTGTGAGGTTTTACTAACAGAGCCCTGATTTCCCAACCCTCCCCCTATTGTCTCTCACCTGCCTAGTTTTTCTTCAGGTTAAAGAACAGGAAACCCTAAGAAAAGCAGGGATTAAAGGGCAACCCTCCAAGTATTTTCAGGCTTTAAATGGTTTTACCTTTCTTAGCTCTGCCAAAACCAGGGCACAGAGCAGAGAAATCCCTGCTACTTCATCAGCCCCAGCAAAGAAAGGCTGGCCCTCACCACAGGCACAGCCTTTGGTTCCGCAGACATTCCCTAGAACACAGTCATTCAGGGAAACAAGCAGCCCATTTAAATACCTGAACCTTTTCAAGAAAATGAAACAAACTCAATGCCTAAGATTCTTTGAACTGTGAGATATAATACCCAAAGGCACTCACATGATGGAATTATATGTATATTGAAGAATATTAAATGATATGGGGAGGTGTTCATGATAAATTAAGTAAATATTGCTGCAAAACAGTATAAGCTCTGTCCAGGAAGTACTCAGCCACATAACATGAAAACCAAAGACATTTACTGAAGAAGACACAAGATACAAGAAACACTATACACAGGACAATGATGCCTCAGTCCCCTTCCAAGCAGGCACCTTGGGATCTCACACAGTTCTCCCAGCATCTCTTCCATTGTTCAAAACACTCTGCAAAATCATTTGCTGGAATCACCATCAGCTGCCCCATCGTATTTTCCTGAATCTCATCAATAGTCTGAAATCACCATTTCAAAGGTGATTTTAGTTTTGGGAAAACCCAGAAGTCCCAGAGTGCCAAATATGGGCTGTGGGGGCACTGAGTCACCTTGGTCGCCGATCTTTGTTGACTGCAGCCCGTACATGTTCAACATTCTTAGGTGCTCTGCTTGTTGCAGGCCTTCCAGAACGTGCATCACTTCCAACAGATTCTTGACCATCTTTGAAGCATTTGTGCCACACTTTTATTTGCTCTGCACTCATTGCATTGTCCCCAAAAGCTTTCTGAATCATCTGAATAGTTTCCACGGAGGACCGTTCAAGCTTCACACAAAATTTGATGCAGATTCGTTGCTCGACTTGCTCAGTCATTCTGAATGCAATGGCCACACAGCACACATGCTCACACGAAGGTTTCTACCGCCCCCACTGACTAGTACAGTGAAGCTGTCATTGTTCACACATGTGCATTCCAGTCCACTCTCCTTGGCTGCCAGGTTACATCGATGTTGTGCAAACCATTCTCCTTATTCTAGTGTTTTTAAATTAATTGATTTACAGGGAAAAAAATAGAAGAAAATGAAAGTTGTTAATAAATTTTGAGTGGTAAGATGATGGGTGTTTTAAATTCTAAACCTTATACAATAAATGTAATATTTGTTAATAAAAAGTTATAAGTACATATGATATAGTATTTGACACACAACTCTGCAGGACAGAAACTGCAACTACGTTTTTTACTACCGCAGAATAAACGAGCATTTAAAGAAATGTTTTTTTCCTAAGCAGAATTTGTAAAAGGGGACAGTGTCTCGTTTGATTTCCTGCAAGTTTCCTCCTTTTTCAACCTTGTCCCACATGCCAAAATTATTTATTTTCCCCCCAGAATTAAGAGTGGGGGAAAAAAATCAACCTGGCTCTTTTCCTGTCCCAGGATGCTCAATGCTGAGATTTAGAATAAGGAAATTTCACATAATCTAGACTTCCCAGTACCGAAGGCTCCAGAACTTGCCACTGGTCTGTGCCCTGTTGGTCATTCACTTCCTGACAGTCGCCTCTCTGGGTAGCAGTGAGATAGCAGCAAATTCCTGTCCTATAACCTCCGCAGTAATCCTGGAAAGGGGAGGAAAGCACAAGGCTCTGAGTTTATTGACTTCTTAAAGTAAGGATACTTGTAAGCGTAGTTAAAACACTCTATATTTAACACTACTGTCATTGTTAAGAATCAATGCCTTTTACTGAATGCTTTCCAAGAGCCAGGTATACCCTGCATTATTTCATTTAATTTTCACATTGGTCACTTAGGTATCATCCCTATTTCACAGGTAAAGACAGGCTGAGGTCAAGCAATGTACCTTCAGAGAGTGCAAAATTAATTCAAAATTGCAATTCCACTGTTCTTCACACTACTGAGATGAGGATTCTACATTTTAACACGTGAAAAAGGACAGATGGCTTTCAAATCCCTTCTGTGGGTTTCCATAGCTGATCCACTGGAGCAATCCAGTTTTGGTTTCAGTAGAGGGGTCCTGTACTTCGTAGGGCAATGGAAGCCAAATGCAGGCCTATTACACTAGATTATGAGTGGCAGGTTTCTTCTATCCTACCCTGAAGAAGGTAGGGTGTGGTGGGAGACTAGATACTAGCAGCAAACAACCAGGTCATGATGTATCTTGACAACTGTTAAGATAAGGAGACAGTTCTGTCCATGTGGTACAGGACCAGCTAATTCTGGAGTTTGCCCGAGGGAGGGAGGGAAGCCAGTGGTTCTGCCAGCGAAGAAAAAGGCAGGACAGCTTAGGTGAGTGGACGGTGGTTTGATGCTTGGTGGACCAGCTCAATCCCACCTACAAAGGGATTCTATGTAAATAGCTGTGAAATTATTTTGGCCAGGTATGTATGCTATCATAAAACAGTATTTCATTCAGGTCCTGAGTAAGACAATCTGCTACCTAATCCTTAAAGTGCAATATGTGTTACTATTGGTTTTTCAATATACACACATAATAGAAAGTAAGACAAAGAAACGCCATGGCTATAATAAATTACTGCATTTTCATTTCTTGTTTGGATGAAAGTGGGACTTCTTCAAGAGCTGTTTGAAGTAAAATAGGACCTGAATCACTGAATTATTTTCATAGTATCTATACTGCTTGCCATATCAGAATCAAATTTCTCATGATGGGTCTTAATGAACATTAAATTTAAAATCTATAATCTTGATTTTAAAAAGTTTATTGCTTTTGAGGGGGGTGGGGAGCATCAGGAGAGGAAGCACTTCCCCAGAATTATGAATTTGCAACCTTGGGTCTTTGTCCCGGTTCTGCCTCCAACCAGCTAAACAATTCTGAATAAATCTCGTATTAAACTTCCGAGTCCTCACCTGTACAATGAGAATCTACAAGGCAGGTGATGCTTGACATTGTTAATGTTCTATGTGACAAGCTAGCGTTCCATGGGTATCCACATCAACAGTAAAACTAAACCCAATAACCTGGGGCCCTTAAGTGCAGAGCTAAGTATCCCTACTTGTCATATGCTTTAAGACACTTAAGAAAGGCTCTCTTCATCTTCCGGAGTATGGATGGTGGACACTCTGAGTTAGGGAGCTTCGTACAACTCTGCAGTAGAAAAACTTTCCCCTCACTCAATCCCCATCCATCATGGAGAAAAAGAAGAGCAAGTGGGTAAGAGTGGAGGATTTGGAAGTTGTATTCCTGGGACTCGAGACTGGAAGGTGCTTCCTTCAGTTGCAAGTTAAATTCCACCAGCGATCACTAAACAGGACTTATCTCCCACTGCCACCCGCCAGGCCTTGGATTTGTGCTCTCCCAGAAGGAAAGTTCTGACCTTTGAGATCCCAGGACGAACTATTGCTCTAACAAGGGTAAGTGACGTACAGAACTAACTATAAACACGTAGGTCTTAATGAATTCATCACACAGTTTATCACAGAGTTGAAAATGTGGAAAGATCCTCTTTTCGAGTATGTTTGTTTACTCTGACGACCTGCTTGGCAGTCACAAAGCTAGTGGACTAGTTGAGAATGAAATAGGAAATCCTCCACAGAGGACACTCAACACTAAGTAGGGCAGCTTCTAGAAATCGCGTAGGGGAATTCCCCATGTGGTCAGGCAAACATACCATTCCTTATCTTTCTCACCTACTCAAAAGAAAAGTTCTCACATTTATGCTTCAAAGCCTTGTGCAGTAGTTCTAGCCTGCTCAGAAGCTTATAGGGCCTCGTGACAGGCTTCGGGTATTTTTATAGGTTTCTCTAGTTCAGTAATTGTGGCCTCCACATTTATAATTCTCATTCCACTCCATCCTCCCTTCATCTGTTGTATAAGCTTTAATGCATTCCATTGATCACTTTTCTCTCCCAACCAAAACAGTGTCAGCGACTTGCTTAAGAGGAATCCCTATAAAAGCACTGAGAAAGTGCGGATGAGCTACTGCCCATAAAGCCGGCACTTGAAAGGCTTTTGTTTTAATCACGATTTATGACTTAAAACCACAAAGAAAGCAGCTTTCCTCCGCGAGACTGCCCACCTCGTTCCCCGGGTTGAAGTCTCCCACGAGCAAAAAAGGCATCACCTCGTCATTTCCAAGATTCCGCCGACACTTCTCTACAACGGCAGGCCCTTTCCTTACGACGCGAAACGCTTTCTAGAACCTCAGCCACTTAAGAGCTCCCCAGGCCTGAGGTTTTTCCATGGCCGAGTCGACTATCCCAGCGTTATTTTTCTACTTCCCCAGGCCCAAGCCCGCCCACCAGTGTCGATGCCATCTCTTTACTGGTCCGGAAGTGTGCTCGTCTCCCCTGCGAGCCAATCAGAGCTTCACTTTCTACCCCAGTGATTTGGGAAACGGAAAAGACCTCGACCGGTTCCTGGGAGTAAGGCGGGGCCGTCAAAGAGTGACATCTCAGTGCTCCAATAGCCAGAGGGCTAGGACCGGCCCCTCTGGCGCCTAGGCTACAAAAGAGCGTTGATGCCGGCGGCAAGGATGAGTCCTAGGCGGCGCTGCCTGCTCAGCGGCTCTGAGGAGCGGGTGGTGCTGGTGACCCTTTTGCAGGTGAGTGGTTTTGTTTTAGAATATTGCTATTGAAAACATTTCTAATTTTAAATAATGTGATGTTTTATTTTGGAGTGCGGGAAGGCCAGTTCCTTTACTCCCCTGGTTGTCTTTGAATCTGGCTCTCGCTAGTCCGCCCCTCAACCCAATCCTTACGTATCCCCCAGGTCCCTCTCTACTGTCCCTTTCTCAGAATGAGCCTGTCTGGGAGTCACAGATCTGTCAGCTGACGGGAGGACTCTCCTTGGCAGTGATGTCTTGATTGCAATGATAAATAGGAATTGAAGGGAGGGATGAACTCACTCCAGGACGTCTGGCAGAGCCCCTTCAATGGCAGGGCTCCTGGAAGGAAGCTCGGTGTCTTTTCAGGGCCATGCCACTATATTTATGGCGATGGCAGACCTAGCTTAAAAAGTATAAGTAGACGGAAAACGCCTGAATGCCATGAAAGGAGAAGGAGGTGAGTATCTGCAGCGGTTTCATGTAGCGCTCAAATCTGGAGCCAAATCACAGGTTCCTAGAACCTCTGGGGAAAAAAAAAAGTAACTGTATTTCTCCTCCTTTCAAAGGTAATGGGGGGGGGGCACTGCATTTCTAGAGAAGGGCAGTAGAAATGCATAAGGGAAACAAAGTTCACAGTTAAGTTTTGAAGGGTAATTGGTTGTTAGCTAACTTAGAATAACTCCCGTTCCCCCACCACCTCCCTTCCAAATTATGGAGGGTTTATAGCTTGAGAGTGGTACCAGAATGTTAACTGACTGAATGCAGACTTTGGAGAAAAAAATCAAATACTGTCTTTCACCAGTGGCTAATAAGGTTTTCCAGAATTTAAGCAGAACACATGTCAATGCGTCCTTTATTTTAAAACTGACTCCCCTGAGGCCAGGGACGGGTTTTGTCCATCTCTGTTTTCTTGTAGCATCCGCACACACCATAGATACTTCTCAAATTGTGGTGGACTTTAGAGAAGCATAATTCAAACAAATGGTATAGTGGAAGGAGCTCTGAGTTGCAAGACAGGACACCTAGGTTTTAGTCTCGAAGCCGTTGCTATTTTTGTGTTCTTAAACAAATCATTTCAACCCTCTGACTCAGTTTTTGCATCTTTAAAAAGTGGATATTGCCTTAGATTATTTCTGAGGCCCATGCCTGTGTTAAAGATCTGTTTTAAAATGAAGATGATTAGACATTTTCTACCACAAATGTTTACATAAACAGAATCTCATTGCAGTAAATTCCATACTAATCTGTTAGCAAATAAAACTTCCCAGCTGTGAAGATAATACTTGTTGTTTTGTGTCCATACTTAAGCCAAATGGATCATGGGGGAAAATTTGGTCATTTTACAGACTGACCATTCATTGCACGGTGGTATAATGTAGTAGAAAATGTCATTTTTTTATTCCATCACCCAGAGGTAACCACTGTTAGTGTTTGGGTAATTCTTTTGCTCTTTCTTCCGCTTTTGCTTCCTACAGTTGGTTACCACTAAGTGGCACCTTTCTTTTTAAGTAATGACTGATACATCTGAATTCAGCCATGCAAATGTTTGAACTGATAGATCTCTTGAAATACTTGGAATGAAATCTGGTGTGAGGGAATGTTTATATGGGGAAATAGGACTAAAAGAATTACTTAACAAAAATCTTTCACTGAAACTTGGCCATAGATATGGAAAAAACATACTTTATAAAACATAAATTAAACGTTAGTCATCGCATTAAAGCATTTGGATTGTAGAATATTGCTTAGTATTTGGTACGCTTCAAGGACTGTATCTTACCCCCCCACCCAAAACACACACACACACACACACACACACTTTGATTTCATTCCTCCTTCCACTACCTGATGTAACTTTTTCTCTTTACTCACCTCATTTTACTTTATTCTCAGCTTTTGCTTCTGCTCAGGCCATCGGCAAGGTAAGATCACCTTCAGAGGCCTAGGTCTGTGCCAGTCTTCGTGTGTTAGCTCCAGTCTGCTCCCTTCAACCCAGAATACCTCTCCCTTTTTGGTAGAGTGCTTCCCCACAATCTCATTTAGTCTTCCTGATAGCCCCTTGAGGACAGTGCTTTCATTATCCTCACCTTTTTGGATAAGGATCCTGAAGTCCAGAAAATTGAAGCAACTCGGTCAAGGTCACACTGTCAGTAAGTAGCAAAGCTGGGATCGATATCCAGGTTTCTTGACTTAAAACTGTTGGGATTTGGTAGAGTCTGTGTTGACAAAAGCTACTACTCTTGGGAAATAAGTAACCAGAGATAGGAGGGAGGTGTCGCGAGTGGGTACAGTGCACATCGGTGGTGCCGCGCCAGCTGGAACAAGCAGCTTGCCCAGGAAACAGACACCTCATGACATGTGCATCTCCTTCCTGTGAATGGGGTCTGCCTGCGATGGTTTGTTCCTCTTGTAACAAATGATCAGTAGCAGATGTAAAGTTGGAGAATGACAGGGTAATTGTGCCCAGAAAACACCTGTACCTGGTTGCATTTGCTCCTGGTAAAGAAGCATTCTTATAATGCAAATGTGAATGGAAAAGTTACTATAAAGCTAGGAAAAGTAATAGATGGGGGACTACTAGGTACTTTTAGGTACACTCATGTTTGGAACTTTTAATATTGAGCTTGATTTGGGGGAAGTCATATTTTGTTAGGATTCTAAGAAACTCAGCTCCAGATTTCATTTCCCTTAAGAACTGTTCTTCTTTACTTTATCAGAAACATGGTTAACACCTCTCTCTCTCTCTCTTTTTGTTTTTCTGTATCCTCAAATATATAGCCGGCCTATCTTATGTAGAATTAGGTTCCTAATGCAATGGGGTTTGAGTTCTGCGATGATGATCTTGACCAAGGAAAACACCTGAGCGGTCTGTGGTAGCATTTGAATAGTTAATGTTTCCGGGTGAGCTTTGGAGCAGAGCTACCCTGGCTCTGTAACCCTTATTTTCAATCACTTCAACATTGTATCATTGATCACATTTCTTACTCAATTTTTGGATACAGAAAATGGAAAACAAAAGTTCTGGGCTGGTCTTTATCCTGTAATTTTACCTACCTGTTCATGAGTTGTCATAATAGAATATTAGATATTATTACTTTGAAAATCCCTGAGGAAGGGAGGAAGCAAGGAAGCAATGTTCTAGGAGCATTAGATTGGAAAACAGGACAAACCTCAGATATGGTAGGGATGGGGAAGGAATGCAAAATTATATGGTTTAAGAAGGGGCAGGAGTAGGAGGCAGCAGCTAGATTGTTAGGATACATTTGTTGAAACTACCTAGAGATTCTGGAGATAATGTAGATGTTATCTCAGTAAATGCAGTTCCTTGCACGTGCACCAGCCCTTTATCTACCCACCCTCTCCATCCCTGCCTTGCCAAAAGGAAGCTGATCTTGAAACATAACTTCAATTTTATGATGGCATTTATGGAAAGAATATTTTTTGCTCTATAGCCAATTTAAAGTGTGTGTGTGTGTGTATAAAACGCAAAGGGTATTTGAAAATGTAAGTCACTTGCAAAGTGTGTTTCCTTTGAGTCACCTATTTGTTTCTCTATTGCCAAGGCACTGAATTGCGTAGCACCCGTTTTTGAGCAAATATACATTCATCTGAAGTGCGGGGCACCATGACAATTTATGGAGAGGTCGAATAGAAGTAAAGCACATCAAAATGACGGATTATATTGTTGAAGCTGGTTAACAAGATGAATAATTTTTCCTTCCAGGTTTTCTTTAACCCATTATTAACTAATTAAGCATACGTAAACTACTCAGACTGATTGAAACCTTCTCAGTATTCCGTGAGGAATAAAAACAATTACGAATGGGATTCCATTACTCAAAGTACTTGCCATCCTGGCCAATAATAAAATCAGGTGATTTAATAATGTTGGGATAATTCTGTGGCAGGATGCTTACAGCTTCAGAACGGCGATGTAATTAGTAGATCAGAGCATGGTGTCCTGCTAGGCCAGGCATTGGCAAATTAAGGCCTTCTGGCCCTCGACATGCTTTTGCACAACCCACAAACAATGAATGGTTTTTACATTTTTTAATGGTTGAAATAAATCAAAGAATAACAATATTTCCTGTGCATGAAAATCATATGAAATTCTAATTTCAGTGTTCATGCATAAAGTTTTATTGGAACACAGCCTCGTTTATTTAGCCGTGTATTGTCTATGGCTGCTTTCAACTTCAGTAGCGGATTATAGCACCATATAGCACAATAAGCCTAAAGAATTTATTGTTTGCCCTTTTACAGAAAGAGTTGCCAACACCTGAGCTGAGCTGTAGTGTCTTTCACATTCATCTCCATCACATTTCCACAGCCATTATCCTGGTGTGGGTCTTCATTATATGTTACCAGAATTATTGCAAAAGCCTCACAAATATTCATATCCCTGGTTTTTCCCATCTCAAACGGTATTTGTAAGTGCTGCCTGAATCTCTGAAAATACACATCATTAAACCTTTAATGATGTCCCAGTGTTTACAGAAGAACCTACCTTCCTTGGCACAAGGCCCTTCTGAAGTCACATTCAGCCTTATCTTTCTAGGCTACCTCCTCCTACTTCCTCGTTATACCCTATATTTAGGGCAATCATATAATTTTCCCAAGTGGGGCATTCAAGTGTGAAAGGGGCCTTGTAATAATTACGCTGGGAAAATAGGCCTAAAGCAAGATTATGGCAAACCAGGCCATGTGGTCACCCTGCCTGTTCTCCAGTCGGTTTGAGTGGGCCACCAAGTTTCATAGGCATCTGGTCCCTTGCCTCTACTCATTGTTCCCTTAGGCTGGAATTCCTTTTCCTTTTTCTATAAATCTAAATCTTAAACATTTTTTCCAGTCTAGCTTAAATAGTGCCATCTCCATGAAGCCTTACTCATAAATAATCTTTTTTCTTTTTACCTCCCTTATGAATGGAGTGGCATAATGTGGATTACTTCCTGCTTTAGTAATGCACACACCACACACACATTTCACCTTTCCCTCCCCAGTTCCTTGAAGACATAATCCATGTTGGTTTCGTAGGCCCAGCATTGTGCCATACTCAAATGGGGTTTGTAACACGTGTTTGAAAAATGAATTAATAAAGCTGACTAGGGAGACTGATGAGTATTTGGGACTGTCAGTTGTCAGTTTATAAATCATCCATTTTAATGTGATTAAGTAGTGAGGAGAGTTGGGTTTCTAAGGATGGGGGACAGGGCTTTGGGTGCCAGTGTGGCAATGTAGCAGAGTGCTTCAAGGCGCAAGTATAGGCTTTGGGGTCCAGCCTGCCTGTGACTGAACTCCAGCTCCACCAGTTACAGTCTGTGTCGCCTTGCGCAAGGTAACCCCTCCTCCTAAGTTTCTGCATCTGTACAATGGGACTAATCACAGCACCTCCGCCACAGAATGGTGGTTGAGGATTCAAATAGTCCCGCACATGGTGGGTATTCCATGAATGTTAGCTGCTATGACATCATATGATATCTTCATCATCACATTACTATTACTGGTGGGTAGACAAATATAGAGACATAAGACCAGGACATAACAATAGAAGAGCTGGGGGAAGTATAGCCCTGAAATCTTTTTTATTTTTTATAGATTTTATTTATTTATTTTTAGAGAGAGGGGAAGGGAGGGAGAAAAAGAGGGAGAGAAACATAAAGGTGGAAGAGATACATTGATCGGTTGCCTCTTGCACACCCCCAACTGGGGACCTGGCCCGCAACCCAGGCATGTACCCTGACTGGGAATCGAACCGGCAACCTTTCAGTTTGCAGGCTGGCACTCAATCCACTGAGCCACTCCAGCCGGCAGCCCTGAAATCTTAAAGATTTTTTTTCCTTGATGGAAGTAGTCAGCTTCAGAGTGTGAGTCCTGAGAGAAGGTGGTCTCTACTTAGTAAAAAATAATTAATCTGCAGTCTTTTGAGAGACCATTTCAGTAGAGTGGGCAAAGCACCAGTTAGGTGTCAGGGAACTACAAATGTAATGGCGAGAAGAAAGGAAAAACAGCAAAAAAAGAAAAGGCGAGAAGATGAGACACAGTCCTATGAAGGTACAATTATTTTTTTGAGCCACGGCTTACTTTGAAAAGGAAGGAAGCCTGGAGTACGAATTCAGTGATCTACGTGGCTCTTTTTTGGTATGAAGTATCAGTAAATCATCAACTAAAACTAGCACTTATTTCAAGTGTTGGTAACCTTTGCCGAGGGATAAACGAGGAACCTAAAGAACCCACTCCAGGGTGGTGAGCTTCACCAGAAATACAACTTGATATTTAAAAAGAACAGTTTTTAATTTGAGGGTGGGGAGTGTATATTCTTAGTATGATACCTTTAAGTTGGGTTGACTGTTGCCCAACTTGACTTTGAGCCTCGAGGTTTTTCTCAAAAACAGTCACAAGCTGAGCCCTCCTTTATAGTCACCTCGCTTGTATTCGTTTTATAAAATGCCGCCTGGATTTGGAAAGACAAGTTGTGACTGGAGACGTGCCTGTGAAATGAAGCCAAGTGAGCCTAGGTCCTCAAACCAAGACTCCCAAGTCTCTATGATGGTGGGGCAGGAAGAGCTCAGGTAGCAGAGGGAGAAGACCTAAAATTGCCACTTTGTGGCTAATGTTTCTGAACACGTTAATTGGAGTTTCTCTTTTTCTGTGGAGATTATAGCCATTCACGAACATACTAAACTGTAAAGGGTGCAAAAATAAAATGCAGGGTTATTCTTGGCTCGGGCTTTGCCATTAAATACACTGGGATTCTAGAGTTAAAGCTTTCTAACATCTCAGGCCTGCCAACTGAATGTTTTTACTTTGGCAGTTTCCACTAAAACTGTCAAGCCTCAGCCTCATTAGCACAATATAATCATCTTTGTCTAACTGACTTTGATTCAGTCGACACACCTACTAAGTACCTAAGAATGTGTCAGGTGGCATGCCAGGCTCTGCGGATGCGGCCATAAGTCAGACCAGCTGTGAAGCAGCTCGCAGTCTAACATTTAAGCTGAGCTCTGAAGTGCACCATTCAGTACAGTAGCCACTGGTCACGTGTGACTGTCGAGCCCTTGAAGTGTGGCTAGTCCCAACTGAGATGTGCTGTAGTATAAAATACACACCAGGTTTCAAAGGTTTGCTATGAAAAGAAGAATGTAAAATGCCTCGGCAAGAATTTTATATAGATCATATCTTGGAATGATGATTTTTTAACCCATAGGGTTAAATAAAATAAATTATTAAAATTAATTTTACTGATTTCTTTTCACCTTTTCATATGGCGTTAGAACATATGTGACTTGCATTATACAGGGTCCGGCACAAATAACACCCCTTTTTTATTCCAAAATCTTTTATTGCAAAATCATAAGCATGTAATTCTGTAATATAACAATGTCACACTCAAGCACACCATATGACATTTTAGGTGAAATGTTCAAATTGCTGTCTGTCTCATGCGAGACGTTCACGTATCCTACCAACCACACTCAAGTGGGTGTTACTTCTGTCAGACCCGGTATTTTGACTGGCCACAGCTGATCTAAAGGATGATGATGTTACCTAAAGCATCATGGGACGGAGTGTAAGTGGAGGATAGGCAGTGGTAGGCTGGACAAGGGTTCTGAGTAGGTCACGGTATATGTAGAGGTCCTGAGGCAAGATAGAACAGGGCATTCTCAAAGAAATGAAACCAAAGACTTGCAGGTCGCATTAATGATTTTGAATTTCACCCTCAGATCAACAGGAAGTAATTGAGGGTTTTAAATGGTGCGCTAAGTTTCCAGGAAGTTTGCAGTTAATGAATGAGGGCAAGAGAGCTATAGTTGAATATAAGAAAACTCTCAGAATCAAAGCTGCCCCCCCCCCCCAAAAAAAAAGAAAGATGGTAGGGTGGAGGTATGTGGTTGGCAAGTACCATTGGGAGGGAGCTTGCCTTTGTTCCTGCCCCAGGATATGAGGCACAAACACCCCCCACTAAAGAGAGAAGCAGACACCTGGGAGGTAGTTTACATTCAGTTCTTTTTCAGCGTGGTTACAGCTCAGGGCTGGAGGAAGCATTCCAGGAAGAGTCCAAAGTTGAGTGGGAGTCTGATTACAGAGCTGGGACTCTGCAGAACCAAGAACAAGGAAGCCCAGCACATACAGGGATTAGAGGGTTTGTCCTTTGAAAGAGCGTGCTGGGCAATAACAGAGGAAAGCTTGGATTAGGGCCCAGATGCTTGGGGTTTGACTGCCTCCTGGGGCCTCCCCATTTATCTGTGGTCAGGAGGACAATTCCCCTTAAGTCACAGGTCATACACTAGCAGACCCAATCTAACCTGCAGACATGTTTGGTTTTGCTCACATTGAAGAATGAGTTGCCAGTATTGTATCAGGTATCACATAAAAATGCACATTTCCATTGTTTTTGACAATTGGAAGGTCTAGGAACCTCACTTCTTCAGTAGGAGCCGAAATGATCATTTTAATTTTTTAAAGCATTTATCCGTGCTGAAAACAACTGGAATCCACAGATTCTCTGCGGTCTTACTCTAAGTCTTGCACTCTCTCCAGGCCTTGGTTTCAGCAGTCCCATCTTCTTTTAGTTCTTTAAAAGAGTTCTAAGAATGGTACTCTTAGTTCAGTGAGACCAGGTTATACAAAAGCTTCACCAGTTTATGCAAGAGCGGAGTCCATCAGAGAAGCATGTATGTTCCCTGCAGCTCACCACTGTTCGTATCACCTTGCATCCCTGTTCTTCGCACACCTGTCTGGCCACTGGGACATGTGAATTTGCTGGCCGTGCCTTAAACTTTATTTTTATTTCTTTTTTCAGACTCTTTTTGTTTGTTTTTTTTAGACAGAAGGGGAGGGAGGGAGGGAGAAAGAGAAGGAGAGAAATATCAGTGTGTGGTTGCCTCTCACATGCCCCCCACTGGGGACCTGGCCTCCAGCCCAGGCATGTGCCCTGATTGGGAGTCAAACCAGCGACTCTTTGGTTCTCAAGCCGGCACTGAATCCACTGAGCCACAGCAGCCAGGGCCGTGCCTTAAACTTTAAATCAAACTGACTAATGTTGCGTGTCTGTTGGTGAACACTTGGTATACCTGCTCCCATGATGATTAAAATCTTAAGACTGCCGTCGTTAAAGCTCAACAGCTCCTTTGTAAATATTTAGCAGTTAATTAGAATGGGAAAAGTCCATTGATAGCAGGAAGGAGGGAAGCCGGAAGTGGCTTTTTGTTTCCCTGAGATAGATGCACTGGCTTGGGACTTTGCTCTACATTCACACCCTCCATACCAGAGTGAGAGAGGGGTATGTATTTATATAGTCTTTGCGGCTGCAGTACTGTTTCTCTGCTCCAGTGTACGAGGTCTGCTCAGAAGGTTTCCACCCATGTGATATGAAAAATACAGACATTTATTGAAGAAGATACAGGATATAAGACACATTGCACATAGGACAGTGATGCCTCCGTCCCCTTCAAAGTAGACCCCTTGGGACCTCACACAGTTCTCCCAATCACCATCGGCTGCCCCATTGTATTTTCCTGAATCTCATCAATGGTCTGAAATCTCTTCCCTTTCAGAGGTGATTTTAGTTTTGCAAAGAGCCAGAAGTTGCAGGGCGCCAAATCTGGGCTGTAGGGGGGCTGAGTCACCTGGGTAATTTGATGTTTTGCAAAAAAACCCTGCATGAAACATGATGCATGGGTGGGTGCATTGTTGTGATGAAGCCGCCAATCACCAGCTGCCCACAGCTGCGGCCTCCTGCATCATCCAAATAGTTTCTATGGAGGAATGTTGAAGCTTAACGCAAAATTTGCTGCAGATTTGTTGTTCTATATTTTGAATGTGACAGTCACACAGTGCGCATGCTCACTCAAAGGCGTCTACCACCCCACTGACTAGTACAGTGAAGTCATCATTGTTCACACATGTGCATTGCAGTCCACTCTCTGGATGCCAGGTTACACTGATGTCACGCAAAACCATTCTTGTTATATTAACAATGGCTAGACTTCTTCTGGACAGACCTCATATATATTTTGAGTGGAAAAAAAAACAGACAAAGTGTTTTATTCGTTAAATGAAGTAAGCAAATGTAGCAGATTAAAATACTGGAAAGCTTGGTGGTAGGTGCCTGAGTGTCTCTGATGCTACAGTTGCATTTTTTTTCTTTTGTCCCTTTGATAGAGTTCATAAGCAAAAGATGACGGAGAAATGGTTTTGCCCACAAAATTTGTCCATGATGTTCCTCTTCAATTGAAGGGAAAATAGCCCATTAGTATAAGGAGGCTTCCTGCTTGACAAGACAAAGTAAGGGTTGAGGCAGAGGAATAGTTGATAACTTCTCTTTTCTCCATCCCCCTCTACCACCACCACCACCAAAAAACAAGACAATAAATGTTAGCAGGTGGATCCAGTTTCTGATTGGCCTGAAGCTTCTAAAACTTGGTGGATGGGAGCCCTTTAAAGAAATGATACAAAAATACCTTTCTTTTGTAAATTACACACACACACACACACACACACACACACACACTCACACACTCATTCATGTGAATTCATTATTTGGTTTCCCAGTGCCTGAGAAAGAGTTTGGTCCAGTGAGGGCACCTGAAGCTTGAACTCCATCAGCTTCATGATTATTCTGCTTCTGGGCATCAGTAATCACCTAGCCAAGCACTGCTCAGACACCTTCATCCCATTTTCTGTCCTTCTGACAGCCCGATGCCCCTCTGGGCTCAAAACACTCCCTCTGAAAATTCTCAGTGAGGGGCCTTCATCTGAGCCCTGAGCTCAGGCTCCTCCAGTGACCCCATGCTTCTCTCCGGTGCCACATGCTCTGAAGCTTCAAACCTGGCACTTGACGAGAAAGGGAAGTCATAACCCTAACTGCCGGAGCCTTCCAACTGCTTGCATGTCACCGTGACCTGCCGCCTTCCACTGAAGCCTTATTGTAAAGCCTTTTCCCACCTTCAGAATCTCTAGAGGATAGTAAAGAAAGGAAGACACTAGATCTAGATTCCAATTAACTTTGTCACTGATGGTTGTATAACTGTGACTGAATCACAGTCTAAGTGGGACAGAAAATCTCCAGTTAATGGACGTTGCCAAGAATGGCAGAAGACCAGGCCCCGATGTTCATGTAATCTTTACTCCCCGGTGTTGAAAACGCTGGGGCGGAGGCGGAGAGCGCTGGGCACGTAAACCGAACAGCATCTGTCAGTGGGGATACATGCACTGCAGGGTGAATGAAGGCAGGCTGATGCAGCCAGGCAGCAGACTCTCTGGGGGACAGAGCGGGCCCAGCAGATCTTTGGGTCAGCCAGCTTAACTTACCAAGTTCAGAATGCTTTTTGGTTGTGGTTGCCTGTTCCACTTTACTGGACTCTTCTCCCTCTGAGCTCTGGCTGGTGTGTGTAGGATAACCGAAGGGCTGGGAGGGGCAGACAAGGCCTCCTTATCGCTGAGCCTCCTCTCACTCCTACAGACCTGCCCCTGTTAATCTGTGTCCACAGGCAGCATTTCTCAGCTTGCTTTCCATAGCTTGTTTGCATCCGGATTTATTCTTGCCTAATGCTCTGTCTTCAGGCAGGTGAGAGATTAGTTAGGTGAGCACCACGTTAGGTGTTAACGTTGCTTTAAATCACTTTTAACGTTGTTTGAATAATCAACCTTAGATTTTCGTGTATGTGGTGTAGCCTGTGGCATTGAAGAGCTAGTTGCCACCAGTCAGGGGTGGGCCATTGAATTAACATGTTTAGTAACTTCTATAATAAGATGAGGCTGGGAAATATTCCCTTTCCACCAGAGGAACAAACAAAATGAGACGGATGCCTTCAGTCTAGCATTAGCTGCTAGTGATCTTTGTAGACACCTACAACTCATTCTGTTAAATCTTCTCTTCTGTAAACAAACGCCTTTGATCTGGCAGAAATGCAGCATGCCATTAGAGTGAAGTGTCCTGGTTATTGTACATCATACAATTAACATACTATCTAGCCGTCAGAAAATTTAAGTCAACCAGGCTCCCTGCAGTTAATTATCTGTAGAATATGCCTGTATGAGCCATATGTGCCATAGTGTATGCGTTGCCGGATGTCTGATCTCAAAACTGTTCAAAGGAATTATCCTAGTTTATTTTAGAAACTGGCCGTTGTGACATTGCGCTTCCTTTCCCAGATAGTCAGCTGACCGAAGAATATAATGTGTGCTGTTTGTTTCTTCTCTTTCTAGATGTACTTCTGTCATTGAACATCGGCCCATTTGAAGGCACGAGGGAAGCTCATCCATCAGCATGTCCAAATACAGACTGATTATGTTAAGACATGGAGAGGGAGCCTGGAACAAAGAGAACCGTTTCTGCAGCTGGGTGGATCAGAAGCTTAATAGTGAAGGACTAGAGGAAGCTCGAAACTGTGGGAAACAACTCAAAGCACTGAACTTTGAGTTTGATCTTGTATTCACATCTGTCCTTAATCGGTCCATCCACACAGCCTGGCTGATCCTGGAAGAGCTGGGGCAGGAGTGGGTGCCTGTGGAAAGCTCCTGGCGTCTAAACGAGCGCCACTATGGAGCCTTGATCGGCCTCAATAGGGAGAAAATGGCTTTGAATCATGGCGAAGAGCAAGTGAGGCTCTGGAGAAGAAGCTACAATGTGACGCCTCCCCCCATTGAAGAGTCTCATCCTTACTACCACGAAATCTACAATGACCGGAGGTATAAAGTGTGCGATGTACCCATGGATCAACTGCCACGATCTGAAAGTTTAAAGGATGTTCTGGAGAGACTCCTTCCCTTTTGGAATGAAAGGATTGCTCCTGAAGTGTTAAGTGGCAAAACCATTCTGATATCTGCTCATGGAAATAGCAGTAGGGCACTCCTAAAACATCTGGAAGGTACTATCTTTATGCTACTACTTATTAGAGGTTGCTAATGTTATAGTTGGGCCATGATCTAGAAAGGACAGGGTTTCTAAGCTAACAATGCACAAGTCTACATAATAGGCTTTCCTTCCCTATTCTCTTTTGTCACTTCAGTCTTTTAAGAATCATTTTTGTCCTATAAATCAACAATTCTCTGCCTTTTCTGTTCGTGTTATCTGGAGCAGTGGTTCTCGAACCTTAGTAAGCATCAGAATCACCCGGACGGTGAGCGTGGTCTACCAGGGATTGCTGGCCTTGCCCTAGGAGTTTCTGAACTTGTAGGACTGGGGTTCCAGCCTGAGAATTTGCATATCTAAGAAGTTTTCAGGTGATGTTGATGCTGCGGCTTGGGGTTCTCCATTTTTAGAAGCCTGAGTTTAACGACTGTGTAGTTCTGCTGTAGTTAGATAAAAGGAGGCTAGGGAGGGAAGAAATTCCTGTAGAAATGTTACTGAAAGTAAATTAATCTATTTGAGTCTTTCAAGATAAGTAAAATTATCTAGACTTCAGTTTTGCTCATGTCCTTCCAACCTTAAACAATTGTTGCTGTGTTTTCGGCCCTAGGTTTCTTGACCAGTTCTTTTGTTCTAGGTGCTGTCTTTCTAGACCCACGCTTAGTCTTTGATTGGAGGAAAGTTGGGGGCGGGGAGGAAAATAAAAAGGTGGCTTATTGGAGATAATCGGCAGCTTCAGTGGTACTTGATGCTATATTCTAAATGTATTGTAAAATATACTGTACTGTTACCTGCCTCTCAAGTAACATGAACTAAATGAACCCTTTTGAGGACCCAAACTCACCAGTTTTGGGCATCAGTAATTACACTGTGACATTTTCAGGGCATTTCTCATCACCCTCTCTCCCTTCATTAAATAATCCCAACCAGTTGTGCTTTTTGAGTGTCTGCTCTGTCTGGTGTTTTCCTGTCTGTCGTCACTGTCAACAGTTAACTGACTGATGTTAGCGTACATTTCTCGAACGTTCGTTTTCCTTTCTGCTTTACTTTTCTATACGGGGCTGTGAAAAATGAAAAGCGTTAACCTTGTATGTTAGTCAGTGAAAATAGGTTATCAGTAACAAAATAAAGTGACCTTTATGAGATTTTACTGTAAACTTTTTAGCATGTGTTTTTTACCCCTGATTTTTATAACATGGCCAGCAGCCAAATCATTGCTCGTATACCTGCATCCATTAGTTGTACAGAAATCTAAGATCTACAGACTTTATTGGCTATTAAAAACTTTATTGGCTAGACATGGCGCTCGATCTGTTTGTGTATGTGTGTATATATCTTATTTACTCAACTATATAAAGGGTTCTATTCTTCCTTGTTCAGAATAGTCAGATATTTGATTAACTGCTATGTAACTTAATCGTCATTGGACTACAGTACTTCATTGTTTGAAGAAGAGTTGAGGCTCCTCTTAGGACACCAATAGACTGAAATTCAGAATTTCAAAGTTTCTTCCAGAAGATGTTCTCTTTCTCACATGCCAGCTTCTTTTTTCAGAGACAGAATTTAGCTCTCCCTGTGACCAGATACCCTTCCCTAAAGAAAATGTTATCATCTTCAGGATCCTCTTTGCTTCCCTGTCCTCACCAAGCCATGTTCCCTTTAAAAGCAATCTCCTGCTATTTGTTACCATTTGCTTTCCTATCTTCAAGTCTTTAAGATTATTCTGTAGCCTTGACCATAGCTCATTCTAGTACCCGCTCCTATGAGTGCCTTGATCATTCAATATTTGTTACTGTTCTTTTTTGAAGGAAATAGGATGGTTTAACAAACAGTAAAGAAGACTGTCACCGCCCTGGCCTGGTGGCTCAGCTGGTTGGGATGTTGTCCCATGCGCCAAAGGGTTATGGGTTCACTTCCTGGTCAGGAGGCAACCGATCAGCGTTCCCTCTCACACCGATGGCTCTCTGTCTCTCTCGCCCCCTTCCTCTCTCTTTAAAATCAGTAATAAAAAACAAATATATCCTCAGGTGAGGATTTAAAAACAGAAGACTCACTGTGGCGGGGATGGCGGGAGAATTACCTGTGGAAGGCACGGTTACACATAGGAAAGTTTACTTCCTGTATTTGAGAGAAGTTTTGAAACCATCAATAACTTATTGAGAAACAATCAAATGCTACAGCTGCTTTGGGAAACAATCCGGCAGTTCCTCGATGGTTAAATACAGAGTTACCGTATGATCCAGCAGTTGCACCCCTAGCTATGTATCGGTTTTAGTTTCCTGATGCTACTGTAACAAAATACCAAAAACTGGGTGACTTAAAAAAAAAACAGATACTAATGTTCTCACAGTTTGGGGGCCTGCAAGTCCCAAATAAAGGTATTGGAAAGTGACGCGCTTCCCCCTTGTAGCTTCTGGTGTTTACTGGAAATCTTTGGTTCCTCAGTTCCTAGGTTCATCACTGTGGCCCTCCGCCTTCCCTTGGCATTCTCCCCGAGGGCATCTCTGTTTCTTGTCTAAATTTTCTCTTTCTATAAGGACATCAGTAATGTTGGACAAGTGCCCACCCCAGTGACCTCATTTTAACTTGGTTATCTCTGTAAAGACCCTCTTTCCAAATAAGATCACTTTCTGAGGTACGGTAGCTTAGGACTTATCTTTTTCGGGAGGTGGCAGGTAGATACAACAGTTCAACTCAGAACAGTACCTTAGAGAACTAAAAACATGTATCCACACAAAAACGTTTACACAAACCTTCATAGCAGTATTATTCATGGTGGTCAAAACGTGGAAGCAACCCAAATCGCCATCAGCTGGCGATTGGATGAATTAAATGTGGTATATCCATACAATGGAATGCTCTTCAGCAATAAAAAAGAATGAAGTGCTGATACATGCTACAACACGGATGCACCCTGAAATTGTTACAGTGGAAGAAACAAGTTACAGAGGATCATATATTGCTGAGTTCTGTTTACGTGAGATGTCCAGAATAGGGGAATCTGCAGAGACAGAAAGCGGACTCTTTCCTAGGGCTGGGGAGGAGGGGCGTGGGGCCAAGAGTGACTGCTGATAGGCACAGGGTGTCTTGCTGGGGTGGAAATGTTCTAAAGTTGTTTGTGGTGATGGTCACACAACTCTGAATATAGTCAAAGTCATTGAATTGTCCACTTTAAGTGGGCGAGTTGAATGGTATGTGAGTTATCTCAGCAAAGCTGCAAAAATCATTGAATCAATGCGATTGAAAGATTAAAGGCTTTGACATTGGCCTAGAAAACAATAGTTTAGGACAAATATATAAAAGCGGTAATGAAGTAGAAATGCATGGGTTGTGGGGGAGAGAATAAGGAAAAAATGAAAACACAGCTCTGACCACTGGGGCGGAAATGGGTTCCTAAGGATCGCGAGACAGTAGCAGGCTTCAGGCCTCAGGTGGACCTCGCCTTTCTTCCGAACGTCTGTTTTCTTTTCCTTCTTTTTATGTTGGGAGGTATGGGACTAAATTACATTTTGGAGATGAATTAACTGGAAGTGACCCTAAATTATAATTCCTCTCTCTATTACTGTGAACAGGCTTTATATAAAATTTTTTATTTGGGGAACGATTGATTTACAGTCTTGGTGTTTGTGCTGGAAGAGGTAGGGTATATGAAGAGACTTGAGGAGAAAGTATGCGAAAGGAGGAAAAGGTGTAGGGCTGGCAGCTGTGTGCGGGGAGGAAGGAAGGAGTGTATGAGGGAGACAGGGAATGGAGATGGTAGGGTTGGTGCCCAGGGAGGATGGCAGGCTTTCAGGGGAAAACATTTTCAGAAAAGCCAGAATATGCCATTAGGCACAAGCCCATGGCTGGGGGAACAGGTGGCGTGCAGGCGAGTGAGTGAGATTTGTCCACAGGGAGGCAGACATAAGGGTGGTTTGTAATGTTGGCTCACCTGTCCTGGGTAGGGCAACTTTGCTCCTTTATGGCCTACAGTGCTCCCTGGTGGTACTATTAGGACTTGCGGAGTTCTCTGATGTTGCAATGGTTCCCTACAGTGATTTACCCCCACGCCTCAACATGGAAGAAATTATTTCGTGTGCATGAAAAAGACTGGAGTTCATTTTAGGATCACTTTATAAACTAGTTCTCTCTTATTTTAGGAGTCCTCTAAATGCCATTTTCCACTAATAGAATTCTCTTGTAGTGTATTTCCAAGAATAAGATCCAAGTATTCTATGTCACCGCTGTAAGAATTAAGCATAAGTGACCTTCCCATGATCAGAAGAAATAGTGTTGGTTATTTCTTCCATGCCATTTCTGTTAATTTAGTGAGGTTCATCCCTTCCAAAGTTTATTCTAAATATATATGCTCACTGGGATGGGAATACCAACAGTAGACCTCTTATCTTGTCATGTGTGTAACTTTCAGGAGCTCAAGTTACAGGACTTCACATGGTACTTGATAAATTCCCAGTCTAAAAAAGTATTACACTGAATTTGTATGCTAACTTTTCAAGACTCTAAAAAGTAAGTGAATATTCCTTATTTTAGGGGGAAAATATAGATCTTTGTTTTATAAGAAGAAATACTTGCTAATTTGTTTTTGGTTTTTGTGTTAAAAACACATATCATTAAAATTTACCATCTCGATTGTCAGTTTATTTTTACTCTAAAATTATATGACCATACGCCCTATTTTCTGATTAATATATTTTGTCCCAGAGTGATTATTAATAACATCTCCTTTCACTTTCAAAAGTGCTCCAGCTTGGATAAGTTACACGGTCGCCTTACTACTATAAAGATGTTAGCTTTCTCTAATATTAAGAAAGTATCCCTGAAGTGCATGTGACCAGATTCCATATGTCCTATGAACACCAGAAACTGCTAATTTTTTTGCATTGATTACCAAAGTGAAAATGCTTGTGGTTATGGATTCATCTGATTCCTAATCATGCTTTCTAGATATGTTTATAGAAAATTCTCCCTTATAAAACAGGATCTTTCAAAGAACCAGGGCAATTTCCCCCTAGATTTTGTCTTACTGCCGAATGGACTTAAAGCCTTCTACCTTCTGTGGGGAAGGAGTGTGGTAACTGTTAGAATCAATGCCAGAATGTTCTCATATCATAAAAATACTTCCTTACTATTTAGAGACTATAACTTTGGGAACGATGACCCAAATAACTAATTAGAATATTGGTTGACCCTGAAATCTCAAAGTGCTTCTCCTACTAAGAGCGCTCTAATGCCGTGCATCTTCTCAGGATTGTGTATACCTCAGCAGTGGAGAGTGTTGATTCTTAAGACATCGTGTTGTTTCTCAATATCCGTTGTGATGACTTTACTCTGTGGGCAGTCAGCTCCTGCCTGACGCCTCTTTCACGTGGGGGGAAAGAAAATGAAACCCAGACAGACCTCGGGTGACTTGGCCGTGAGCATGATCGTTGGATGGAGTCCTGAATTCCACCCAAACCCAGTTCGCTGAGTCTCTACACACAATGACCACCTGGGCTTTTTTTGTTTTACATTTTTTTCAGAAAAGTAGCCTTTCCTTGATCTACTTTTTATTTGGGATACTATGTTATAAGAAGCCAAGTCAAGAGCATCCTTGGCAGGTAAACCATAAAAAGGTAACTTGATGCAAGTACTTGAGTCTTAAATTAATACTGCTGTTACCCTAACACTGTAGTCTGCGAATGGCTTCCACGCTGTAACGTCTGCATGGCGTTCCCTAGTACCGCTTTACAAGGTGGCCCCTTTTTCAAGTGTGTACTTTGTTCCAAGTACTGTTCTTGTTTAAGGTCGGAACTAACACAAGGCTCTGAACTCACTGGAAAGCTGTAGTTTAATACTATATTTTACTTTGCTCTCCAGTGCATCTCGGCCATATTTTTAAATTTCGTTTGATCAACCATTGATCGCTAAGCTGGGTTGACGAAAGAAACTTTAAAGAGGTAATTGAGGTGAATGAGGCCATTAGGGTGGTGGTCCTGATCCACTATGACTGGTACCCTTCTAAGAAGAGGAAATTTGGACACAGACACACACAAGAGAAGATCATGTGAAGACACAAGACAATGACAGCCATCCTCAAGTCAAGGAGACAGGCCTTAGGAAAACAGTACTCCTTGACATCTCTAGAATTGTGAGACATTTTCTATTTTTTTAAAACTATTATGCACTGCATGATTCCATTTACATGCCATTCAGGAAAAGGTAAGACTGCTCAGTCAGAAAACAGGTCCGTGGAGGAGGGCAGGCTGTAAAGGGGCACAGGAAATCCAGGGGGATGATAGAACGATTCCATATTCCAAAAAAGGTGAATTTTATTGCATGTAAATTATACTCCAGCCTTAAAAGACCTGCCTGTATCTAGTGAAGTGACCGTTGCCCTAACTGGGACCTTGCCTTTTGTTTTACACAGTAATAGCCTAGATCAGTTTGTCGAGTAGCAGACTTGAATAAAGGTTGCGAGGTCCATCTACCTGTGCCTATGAAACTAACCTGGAGGGTTAACCTGCTGTATAAGGATTATTCTGATCCTTATGTTTGCCCAGCATGTCAGGAGCCAGCGGTGCTCCTGACCATGGAGCACCTAAACCATGGTCAGGACAGGGAGTCACCTTTTAAAGTCCTTCTTCCTTCTTCTTAAAAAGCTACATACAAGCTGCTGGACCATGAAGTTTTGTGCTTGGAGGTTGTGAGCTCTTTTAGTAAAGGGTTTTCTGCCTGCAAAGTACAGGGTCTGGCAGAAGTAAGGTGGGCTTGAGTGTGGTCGGTAGGGTCATAAGAGGGGTGTAATAATTTATAGTTTTAAATTGAACATTTCACCTAAAATGTCATATGGTGTGCTTGGGTGTGATTCTGTTATGTTATAGTATTACATGCTTAAGATCTTGGAATAAAAGATTTTGGTATAAAAAAAGGGGCGTTAATTGGGCCTTCCATCTGTCTTTTTTCCTTTTCACAACCACCTAGTCTAGGTTGGAGTAGGTCACCTAGGGCCTCCTGGAGTCAAAGCGGCAGAACTGCACGGTGAGAGGTGAGTGCTCCTGATTCTGAGCTAGGTAGCTCTCTTGTGCCGGAACTGCACGCAGGGGAACCGCGTGTCAGTGCCTGGGGCAGGCTTTGTCCGGTCAGGAGGGCCTCTGCGCTGCGAAATTACTTATTCATACAGTGTCTCTGCTCTTAAATTATATATAATTTTGGGATTGTTTTACTTTTAACTTGGTAGTAGTTCTTAATACTTTTAGAGGAAAGAAGACGTAAAGCAGACATGCAATATTGTAGAGTGAGAAAATCCCTGCTTCAGGGACTGCTTTGCCGATTTTTAGCAGCAGTTACTGTGCTATGCTAACAAGTGCAGGCCGAAGCAGGGCGCACCCCTCACTGGTTCTGACACACTTGTCACAAGGCACCACCCTGAAAACTCCGCACCCAGACTTAGTATCTAAAAGCATGCTGTGCTGTCGTGTTCCAGACAGGCGTGTGTTTCTTTCTCCGTGGTTGGCACAGTCACTTCCTGTTTGTTTCCTGCTGGCCCACACCGAAGGCAAGGCCAGGTCCCGAACTGAGGCATTGGATGCAGTCCGCGTCTGGCCAGCGGAAGTGGATTGTTTAGTCTGGGTTCAAGCACAGGGCTAGGCAGTTTCAAGTTTGGAATAAGAGTGGCATGCAAGAGACTCATGAAAGACAGACTTGATCCCTGAAAAATTGCGTGCAGCTGTACACGTAACAAGGCAAAGAAGTGGTCAGATGAAATTAGAGAATCGGGGAGGAAAGGTCAGCTGGAATTCGCCTTGGGGACAGGGACAGACGAGTCAGCCACCCGTGGCATTTTAGTGTGATATTTTCAGAAGCAGCAAATTCAAGCCTCTCTTCTGTGAAACAAACACTGGCCTAGTGGTGCAGTTCCACTTTCTCTCACATATAAGTGTAATTGATTTATAGGGGCCTTCATTTTTAAAAGTCGTAGGCTATTTAACTATAAAATTAAATGTAGAATGGATTCTTTTCTTTCCCCTAAGTTAGAGGCTCTTATTCTGTCATCCTGTTCCAATATTCAAATAACCCCTTGCCACTTGTTCCCAGCCATTCTTTAAGTTGTACATATATAGCATTCAGATCTTAAAGAATTGTAATTAGGAATGCATAGGTCATCTATAAAACTCAGAATTTCTTGTGTTGGCTCTCGTTTCGGCAGTAGAAGAACTCAGCACTCTTATCACGAACAGCCATCAGTGGGGTCTGACCTGTGACTTCCGCGACTGGGAAGGGGAAGCGAGGCGTGGGTGGGACCTCATGCCTGAATGATTTGGTCAAAACTGTTTTTCTCGTTTCTAATTCCCCCAGGTAATGCATTTTAGAAGTAGGGTTTCCTCTTGTCCTATAACGAACCTGTCTCCCTCTACGCCTTTTCTCTTATTTCCTGATGTTCAAAGATTTGGAGCAAAGACTTTGGAGAAAACCAAAGAAAATACAGAGAAGACAAATGTCATACGAATTATTTAACTTCACTAGCACTAAAAGCAAACGGCCTTGTGCTCAGCTTTTTCCATTCTCTCTTCTGTTCTTGGTCGGGTAATAAAGGGGACACAGCCTTTAATCAGGGCTTCACCAGTGAAAGACTAGATTCGGTCTGAAAGCCCGAAGAGTTCAGATCCATTCATTGCAGCTCTGCACTGAGGGTCTGTTAAACCAGGTACTGTTCTTCATAGAAGGGCGCACCACCTAGAATCGGACACACAAAGTCCTTACTTCGGAGGAGCTTCTGTCTCCACTTTGACCTCTTTCTAAAAACGCAGCCAAAACCTGTACCTCTGAGAAGGCCTCAGAACGCCTTAGGCTTTATGTACAGGGTTTATGCACTAAAGTTGTTAGTTAATGTTTTTTATGCCTTTATACCTTTATTTATATTATAAAAAATAGACATATAATACACACAGTTATAATAATGAATGATATAGCTAAATAGTTTCTGGATCCTAGCAGCCATCACATAGTAGCAGTTCTTACAGTCTTGAACAAACACACACTAAATTCTTGCAGTGAGCGAGGAACCATTCCAAGGTCATGGGCGATACAGGGTTGGAGAAAACATGGTTCTTCGTCAAGGAATTTAGAATCCTAGAGGGAGACGGGAGCACCGGCACAGCCGCCTTCTGGAGAAGGCGGAGTGCGGCTGGTGCAGCACGTGTGCAGTGATCTGTCCGCGGTTCCTGTTTGTGCTACAGTGACTCGGGGGAGGCGGCTTATAGGTACAGACACGACTTTCTGACGTCGGTCCCGTATGCAGAAAATGAAGTTTGAATTTATCCTCCTATTGGCCTTGAGTTGTTACCCCTTTGACTTACCACCAGGCTTTTACTATTTCTTACTTGAAATGTCCCAGTCATTTAAATTGATTGCAGTAAACATGAAGATGCAAGAATTAAAGGCCGTGGTTGGCAGCTTATAAGGGAGCGGCTACAGAGGGGGAGTGATGGAGAAAGGGCGAGGCGGGCTGAGAACTCCGCGATGTTTCCCGTCAGAACATTCGTGGCTGCTGTGTAAGAAATCTATGCCGGCTATCAGACAGAAGATGTAATCTCCGGCCACGGGTTTTAACTTTCTGAGGATGTTCCAGTTAATGAGTTTGTAACACGATATTACATAATATAGTATTAACTCAGTTTGGTTTAATCCAGTGCAGACGCATTATTCTGGCCTCAGTAGTTCTGCTTGCTTAACTTCCTGAGAACAAAGAATGTGGCTTAGGCCAAAACTGAGCAATGAGCAATGGCTTCACTGTGGTTTTTCCTAATTTGCTATTTAAAATTTAAGCTTCATTGACTGATTATTAACCAGTCTAAGTATTTTAAATATTTGCAAGTAATTAGCCTGCTGTGTGAATGGCCTGAGTAGTCATTAAAGTGGAATGTCATTTTTTTTTTAATTGGAAACGTTCTATTTTTGTTGAGCACTCTCCTGCCTTTGTAGGTCAAAAATTATAGCTCTCATGGCCTTTGTTTAGTTGGCTCTTTGATTTGATCCCACACATCTAAGCCACAGGCGCGAGCTTCAGAGTGGTGCCGTTAAAGAGAGGACCTGCTAGATCTGCTCAGATCTGAACTCTTTTTCTAAGGTCACAGACTGCAACCCCTAAACCCCATCAGTAGTGTGTCAGCTGTTTCAAGGGGATCAGACAAATGTGTTCACATCCTTTCCTAGTCTTGAAAACATGAGAACACTGGGCACTGCCGTCCAGTGTCATGAGCAAGGGAGTGTTCCCTGAAGGAGTCACCCACTCACATTTGTTTCTGTCTGCGATGCCAGGCTTATTAGGAGAGATGTCCCCAGTAAACCGAGAGTCACACGCGTTTTGCACACAGAGAGGAGACGCTTATGCGATAGGAGCAAGCGAAACACATCCTGTGCAAAGTCCCAGGTCAGTGCCACCGTCTGCAGGTGGAGAGGCGTTGGTCTCAAGCCAGGTGGCTGCAGTGGTGGCACATATCCGGCGGAGTGGAAGTCTGTCAGGGCTCCAGGGTGACCTGTAGTGCAGCCACACCCATGCGTTGGGCAGTCGGTGCTCTGAGTTCCTATAACCCACCAACAGCGGAGGCCGCACTCACATTGGTGTCCAGACGGAGTCCTTATCCGAGTGTGGTTGGGCACTCCGGGCCCCTCCTACGGGCATTCCCGTTACACCCCCTTAAACCTAGTCTCGATGTAGCACTTAACATAACTGTCATAACTGACAGTGACTCCATATTGGATTGTCAACGATGTCCAAAAGGTCACTCTGCTCTTGCTCTGTACATCCAGTTAGCACGCAGCCTTTCACAAGGGCGGTGCATTCACACAGATATTCTCCTCTCTCCTGATGCTCTGGTGGAAATAGTCATGGATGTGTCAGGTGGCCAGAGTTGGAGTTGTGGGATTTGGGAATTAAAAAAAAAGGTCAAGTTATACTACCTTAATAGTTTCGTGACTTGAACAGTTTTATTTAACTTCTCTGGATTTTTTTTTCGTATTTTTAACAGCCTTATTGAGATATAATTCACATACCACGTAATTCACTCATGTAAAATATATAGCTCATTGGCTTCCAGTATATTCAGAGTTGTCCATCCATCACCACAGTTGACTCTGGGACATTTTCATTATCTTCAAAAGAAATTCTGTACCTATTTGTCACTTCCCCTCATTCCCTCTGGCCCTAGGCAATCACTAATCTATTTATAAATTTGCCTATGCTGGACATATTCACATAAATGGGATGGTACAATATGTAGTCTTTTGTGACTGGCTTCTTTTACTTAGCATAACATTTTCAAAGTTCATCAGCATTTAGCATGTATTAACGCTTCATTCCTTTTTGTTGCCAAATAATATTCCACTGTATGGATATACTACATTTAATTTATTCATCCATCAGTTGATTGACATTTAAGCTGTTCCACTTTTTGGCTATTGGGAATAATGCTGCCCTGAAGATTTGTTGTACTGAAGAGTGAAACTGAAGGCTATTCTGAGTGTGTTGAATTTCCATGTGAATTTTATGATCAGTTTGTCAATTTCTGCAAAAAAAAAATAATAGCTGACATTTTGAGGGGGATTGTATTGAATCTGTATGTTAACTTGGGGAAAAAGTGTTTTGTAGTATTCAGAGTATACATTTTTTACTCCTTTGGTTAAATTTATTCCTAAGCATATTATTCTTTTTGTTGCTAATATAAATAGAATTGTTTTCTTAATTTCATTTTTGGTTTGCTCATCACTATATGGAAATACAATTAATTCTTTAAAAAGATTTTATTTATTTTTTAGGCAGAGGGGAAGGGAGGGAGAGAGGGAGAGAAACATCAATGTGCAGTTGCCTCTCTCGCACCCCCTACTGGGGACCTGGCCCGCAACCCAGGCATGTGCCCTGACTGGGAATTGAACCGTGGCCCTTTGGTTCGCAGGCCAACGCTCAATCCACTGAGCCACACCAGCCAGGGCGGAAATACAGTTAATTTTATACATTAATCTTATCTCCTGCAACCTTGCTGAACTGCTTTATTGGTTCAAGTGTCATCTGAAAAGAGAGTTTACTTCTTTCTTTTCGATCTGGATGCCTTTTATTTCTTTTTCTTGACCAGTTGCCCTGGCTAGGACCTCTAGTACAATGTTGAATAAAAGTGGAAACTTAGTCGTTTTAAACTAAAGTCCCGGGTCCAAAAACATTTGTAAAGGTTAATGGTCAGCAGTATTGTAAAGGCCCACTGTCTATATGCAGTGAACCTGAGGTGCTGACATGTGAATGCTCATAATTTCTGTTTCTGCTGGGAAACGTCTGTCAAACACGATCATTTGTACCTAAGTGGTTGTCTCCTACCAAATCGGTTTTTGCAGTAAAAATTTAGAATAATTGAAAAAATCTGTAATGTCCATCTTTCTCTCCGATTCAGTGAGCAATATGCTTACGGACTCTGGGGACAGACAAAACACGGTCCTCATGTGATAGATGAGTGTGAACACTAGTCAGCGTCCCCATGTTTCTCATGCCTCTGAAAGGCCTTTGCTTTCCATAACCATCCCGAATAAAAAAGAGTAATTTCGGTGCTAGAAGAGACCATCCTCCCGCCTTTTATAAAGGAAGAAGTAGTTCAATGGAGGTAGAATCCTGGCCAAGGTCACCAGTGTCCTTCCCCAGAGTGCTGTGCGTTGCTATGCGTATCATAGGCCCGCAGTTCCTGGTTGCTGAGTGATTTGGGGTGAGAACCCCTAGGCTCCAAAGCCTCGGTGGTTGCCTGGCCCTAAACCTCTGCCGGCGAGTTCTGCCCCTGCCGTCTCCAGCGGGTGCTTGCGTGTAGCAGCTGCGGTGCGTCCAGCTGACAGAGCTGACCTTTCGGAGCCAGAGGGCTCTGAGGATCCTCCCCGCTCAACAGCCGGCTGTCTGGTCTGAACTGATCTGTCCTTGGCAGCTCTAGATCGGGGTGATAATCTTGTGTAGGGTCGCAGTGTGGGCGTGGGGCTTGGTAGGGCAAAGTGGTGTTTTCGTAGCTTCCTCTTTAAATCGTCTGCCCAGAAGAGAATGTGTCGTAGGGGAAGAAGAAACATTTACTGTTCTGTACTTTCTCATGCTCCCTTTTAAGTCCGTCCCTCCTACCCCATACCCTTGGTCACGGTAAAGGAAGAATGTGTGTGTTTCTTTTTTTAATTCGTCAGAGGGAATGGAGGCCCAGAGAAACTACTTGCTTAAAGTTATGGAGTTAGTATATCGAGGGACCTGGCAGAAGAGGAGGTGCGCTGCATTGTCCCGTAGCTCTTTGAGTATGTAGGGTTTGTGCAGAAGAGTCTGCAGCTAGCTCTCCAGGGCCTAGAGAAGAAATTCTAATAAAGAATTACCCTAGTGCTTGGGATCCAGCGCCATGATTCTGTGATTTGGGGCTAGTGCTGTCACTATGACCATTGGTTAATTAAAATGGCAAAGTACGTTGAGAACTAGATGCTAATAACTTTTTCTGCCATCATCACCCTCCAAGTAAAGACAGACCGTCGGACTCCTCCTTGAAACTGGCTCCACCTTGGTCTTTTCTATTAATATAGAACAGAGGCATCTGGTTGGTATGTAGATCTCTATGTAACGAAAGCGTGTTTTTAAAAGCAGGGAATTTGAATAGTTTCAGTTACCTTTTAATTTGCTTAACTCTGTCTCTTGTCTCCTCCCTTCTCTTTGCCTATTTTGGACTCAGAAGAGCTTGAAGGGATGACTGTGTACAGTAGTTACACTTGGGTTTGAATCAGGTTCTGCTACTTCCTGTCGGTGTGATCTTCAGTTGTTTGCTTAACTGCTCCATGCCAGAACATGTTACATGGAAAAACAATAGCTTATAACCTCACGGGATTATAACAATGGTTAAATGAGTTAATACCCATGACGTGCTTAAAAAACTACCTGGCATTTAGGATGTACACCAGCACACCTTAGCTGTTTATTGTTAAATGTGGTCATAATAATAAAAATACTGTCACTACCACTGCTACTATTGTAGTCTCACTCCAGCTCCAGCTTTTCTGGTCAAAGTTGAACTACCTGTAATTTAGCTTATTTTACAAAGGATTGAAGGTAATTTGTCCGTTACACGTACCTTCCCCTGCTATTAGCTGGGATGATAAGGGACAGCATGAGAGTGAGGCTGGCGTACAAGGCGTCCCTCACTGCCCTCTCCTGATCCCCCCTGGGCGCCCTAGGTGGCCAGGGAAGTGTCCCCGCAGCCCAGGCCCTTCCAAGCTCACTCAGTGCTGGAAAACCAACCACATTCTAATCTATTGGCCTAGACGCAGAGGTTCATTTTAGCCAGCCTGGGGACATTATATAAAAGGGAAAAAAAGTCAGAAAACCCTCCTAGTTCACTTTTGGGTTTTTCAGGATTGATTCATATGCAGTCAGTAACACACATGTGGGCACGGAGAGAATAATTGTCATTCTTTCAGGATTCGGATGGGAAACAGCCAGGAACAGGTTGTCCCAAAAGGTATTTACTGTCCTACGATATGAATTGTTGTTAATTTCTGTCTTGGGTTTTATTTTTATTTTTTAACTTCTGGGACGGTTTTGGCTTCCTACAGCTAGACGCCCTCACAGTATCTGCCGTGGTTCTAGACAGGCCATTAATCTGGGGCTAAGTAAATGTTCAGCGAAGCAACTAAACAAAAGGTCCTCCTGGGTCGTCCTTAACACCTCGTTCCTTCCTCTCTTAATCTACAGGTATCTCCGATGAAGACATTATCAACATCACCCTGCCTACTGGTGTCCCCATTCTCCTGGAGCTGGATGAGAACCTGCACGCAGTTGGGCCTCACCAGTTCCTGGGTGACCAAGAGGCTATCCAAGCAGCCATTAAGAAAGTAGAGGATCAAGGAAAAGTGAAAAAGAGCTGAAAAATAGTCTTTTTCAAGTGCTAGATAGGAATAGCTACAAAAAGGAGTGGCATGCAGTGTGTTATAGGTGCTGATATCTCTTTCTCTCTCTCTCTCTCCTTCTCTCTCTCTCTCTCTGTCTCTCTCTCTCTCTCTCAGTCCCTCTCTCTTTCTGACTTTTCCAGAGCTAGGCTGTGGGGTACAGTTTGTATAGGTAACTAAGTAACTTATGTCGGCCCAGGTAAAGACTTTAGGGTACCTGAGTGCTTATGTCATAAGCTTTATGGATTGGCTCTCCTGCTGGCCCTGTCTGAATTAGTCACTAAACTAGTAATCAGCCGGGACTTAATCAACATAATAAGCTTCTGAGGTGGGAGACTGATCATGTAGGTAGAGTTTAAGGTATTTACCATTCAGTAGATCATTATTGAGTTGCCACTGACAGGTATTACTTCTCCAGGAAGTATTTCACTTTTATATTTACTAAGACTTTCTGGGATGATAGGAAAGGATATTGGATAATACACTATACTTAAGTATTTATTACTAGTCTTTTCCTCTAGGAAAAGGGATGGTTTATAGGTAAGATGAGAGGCCCATTAAATGGGAAGCCACAGATGGGTTCTTCCAAGACAGCCAGCAATGCACAACAAGGCCCTTTGCCTCGTCTCCAGTCCAGAGACTCCTTTGTGCGACGTTTGGGGGAATTCCTCTTTGGCAGCTAGAGTTAGCAGCACATAGACAAGTGTAGCTGGTTGTGTTTTCTTTTTGTTTTGTTTTCTGAACCTTGATCCTTGCGTTCCTAAAATTGGTTTAAAAATAAAGTTCTGTCACTGAAAATGATAACCCCAAGTATCTCTATATGATTCATAAATATCAGATGAAGGCCTGAGCTGGTCTTCTGCTTGTATCTTTCTCTGCATCTTTTTCAACACGTAGGCACTCCTAATTCTCTCTAAATTGAAGGTTGGTGTCAGGGAGAAAGTATTAAAATAGTGGGTGTAATTTTATTCACACGAGCGGGGGAAATGATGTATTGGAGCTTGTCACATACATTTATGCATCTGCTGAGGGTTAAGAGTAGCCAAGGCTCACCGTGGACAGAATTGATTGCTTATCGATCTTAATGGTACTGTTTTCCATACTATGTATTTTTAGATATTGTAGGTATGCAAGTCATTTCTTTAAACAATTGCCTGTTTTCAAAGCAAGTAGCATGTATTTCAAGGATAAAGTCATGTAAAAAAATGTGCAGCTGTAATGGCTGTTACAGATATTTACCATTTTTTATGGCTTTCCGTTGTTGGATTACCTTATTTGTATCTGTGTTATAGTAAAACTGGCATAGAAGAAAACTAATTCTAAAGCCCTTGCCGTTCTTGGTCTCCATTTAATTCTTAAGTCAAGACTCATAGAGCATTGGCTGATGAAAGTGGCCGCAAAGAAAAACCAAAAGACATGAACCTGGCGTGGTCACAGCTGGCCACATCTGTGATGCATAAGGCCAGGCAATGCAGATGCTTTAAGTTTCTGACCAAATGACTGGCTTCTCTACTATATAGTCCTTTTCAGCCTAGCTGCTTAATCAAATGACACTTTTTAGAATTCAGAGATCAGAGTCAACTACCAGCCACCAGATACTACTACAGTTCCAAACCTGTTGTTAAGCTACAGCTCAGACCACCTTTGCACAGCCTCATCTGTGGAACTGGCCTCGGAATTTTCCATCCCAAGTGGTGACCGTGTCTTAAGGCAGCTCAGGATCCTAGAGTTGGGTTCTTCCTTGTGCCACATCCAGATGTCCACGTCCAGGCCCCGCCGCAGCACGACGCTGTGCGTGTGCACACAAAGCCACACTCACACCCGGTCACACTGGAGTCTGGCAGACTGCCTCAGGTAGAGATCATTTTGGATACTTTCTGATACAACTTGCTTTTACTGTCTTTTGTGATTTGGGCCAAGATAAATGAAGATACAGTCATGAAAACATGCAAAATTATCTTTAACAACTCCAGCATCTCGACCTTAGATCACCTGGCGAACCTGTTTTCTCTGCCTAGCTTACAAGGTATTCACGATTTTTGGTGCAGGAGTGCGGAAGATTGCCTAACCTGCACCCTGATCGGGCATCCTTCTGTTCTGTGTCCAGCTGGGACCTAAGAAAAGAGGAGGGGGAGGAATTTTTAATTTTTTAAAAAATAAATGGTAGACAACTTGTCTAGAAATCTGGTCCTTGGAGAGGGCAGCCCACCATGTGGCCCGGCCGGGCTTGCCCTGGAGCCGGTTATACTTCTCGGCGCGGGCGGAAATGATCGTCCCCGTGCGGTAAGACAAGGGCAGCAGCGAGACGCCACTCCTACAGTTTTGGGACACTGAGAATTTTTCTCCGAGGGCAGAGGTTCTGTTTCAGAAGATGGAGGTTCTTGCATCATTTAACTTGAGCCCTGAGTTAACAAAGCATCCTTGGTCAGAATGCATTATGTCACATGTTTTTCCTTAATAAGATGTACAAGGAAGATTTTTTAAAATGTGATCTGGCTATTACCAAGCTCAACCAGATTCTTTTGCAGGTTATTTCTGACCTTGGACTGTGACCGGTTTATTCAAATGCAGTTATTAGATATGCACATCAGTGGCAACGGTTGTCCTCCAGCCTGGGAAGCTTCCGTGTGCTGTGCAGAAAGGAAACAAAATGCCCTTTTGGGTCACTGTGTGAGCCTCTTAAAGGAAATGCCCATGGGGCAACAGTTGACCAACTTGGTGGCCAAAGCAAAAATCCTCCTGGTCATATTGCCACCCCCAGGAAAGAGAGAGGTCAGGGGTCAAGTACCTTCTCCCATTTCCATTGTGTATATAGTTCTTTATTTTCCCAGCTCTTTGCTCTTTTTAACAAAGTGGAGAAGGGGAAACAGCTTAATTAGACAGAAGTTTCATGACCCCCAGGGCCATTTTTAGTTCATTCTTAGCCTTTTACAAGTGTTAAGATTCTTTTCAAAGTTCATCTTCCCTCTTACCTAGAAAGCCTTTCGAAGGTTCTTCCCTCAGAAATACACCAAAATGGTTGCAGATCTTGATCATGTTCCCTGTTTTTGTGTTTTGCATAATTGTATTTTGCAAGTTTTTGGCTCTCTTTTATAACACCATCATCGAATTAAACCAGGGCTTGCCTCACAGCAGATCCGGCTGTGGCAGGCGCCATGTTATGCCGTAGCCTAAGGTTTTCACATTGAACTATGAGGGGAATTTAAACCGCTGATCCCAAGGGGAATAGGAGACATCCAAAATGTAAGAATATTTTAATTATTCAACCTCCCTCTAATGACAAAGCTACTTGACAAAATGATAGGCAGGGTTAAAGTCACTCTTTCCACAACTGGTAAATTTTTATCTACTGGAGGATAATCTAGCTATTACAGTTTAGTCTTTAAGACACTGGGACCTTAAGTTGCCAAAAGTAATGCATTGTAAGTTCCTTTAATATTTGAAAAGTAAGCTCTCTCCTCACTCTCTTCCCCCAACCCTACTGGATTATTTTGAAACAAATGCCCAACATCAAACAGGGTACACTTTGAGAAGGAATAACATAGTCTGCGATAAGCTCAAATGGAAGCCATCAGTCATCTGCTCTGAACTTTGTCCTTTTTGGTACTCCAGAGACATCAAATATTAGCCCTTTCTAAGCTGTCCAGTTTGAGCCTTGACTTGCATGTAGTCTGTTGTCTCTGCTTACTGTTGATCTGGTATGTGTGACTTCTGCAGGCTGATGTGGGATTATTTGGAAGTTAAAGAAGGCCCCTGTTTTATTGGTTTTGAACTGGAGATACTTGTATGAATGTGTATAGTAGGTGGATGTATTTTCCTCTTTCTTCCCAATATCGCCCCTTCCTTCCCCACTCCCAGGTGTGGCTCTGTCCTCTGAAAAGCCCTAGAAGCAATACCTAGTAATAATGAGCACATCTGGTCCCTTGATCTTGCTTTCCCAATACTGTGCCACATAACCAGAGATGTCAGTGGATTCCAGGTGTGATGCAGATAAAGTAGAAGGTGAGCTTGGAACATCTTGAGTCGGAAAAGAAGAAAATGCCCAAAGCCTGATGAGGAGACACAAAAATTGGCTTCAGGTCCAAATTTGGGAGAATTCGAGATTAAAGAAAAGAACGGTGATAATGGATTATAGAACATCTGTCTTAGTTTGCTCGGGCTGCAGGTGCTGGCGGACGTGGTGCCCGATGAGGGCCCTCTTTCTGGCTCTCAGACAGACACCTTATTACTGTGTCCTCACATGGTGGAGAAAGAGAGGGGACTCTGGTCTCTTTCTCTTACAAGAGCACTAATCTCATCGTGGGGGGGTCCAGCCTCATTGACCTCATCTAAACATGATCACCTCCCAAAGGCCCCACCTCTGAATCGCATCGCGTTTGGGCTTAGGGCTTCAACATTTGTGCCTTAATTAGTTATTTTAATTAAAAGCTATGAATGACGTTTGGGGGCTGAAGAATTTAAGGGTGAGGTTTCATGATGTCTGCAGCTCACATTCAAATGGTTTGGCCAACACAATTTCCCTATATAGAGACAGCAAATATAGTAAATGTTGTAACTGAGGAATTGAAGAAAGAGTTTATGACGTATTATTGTAATGTTCGTCCAGCTCTTCTGTAGGTTTGAAATTTTTCAAAATAAAATCAGAAAAATAAGGCAGGAACTAAAAATTGACTAAAACAAACTTGCATTGAGTACAGTCACTAAAACTTGTCTTGCATGCGGCGTGTGGATAAAGGTGAGTGCTTTCTATACTTTTTTATCCTTGAAATCTCAGTCCTTGTTAGGGAAGGTAAACACTTTTAAGTCTGTACTATACTGTCAAGAGGCAAGGTGTACACTAATTTTATTTCTACTGTGTTTGAGGCTAGTTATGCATCGGACTGACAATTAGCTTGTCTGCTGAAATAGCAAATCATAAGCAGGATGGTGGTCGCCATTGACTTGTAGTTGAACCAAATAGTGCCGTTAGGGTGGGGTCCCTTCTTCATGCCACCATTCGGCTCCTAAACTCTGCTTAATCTTTGGGTCTCCATTTCCTTGAATTTCAGGTCCCTGCAGCAACCACCTCACAAGCATCCCCTGTGTCACTCTGCCCCATGTCGTAGCCCAGCCTGAATCCATGGTTTCTACTGCTCCTCCATGCGGCCTTCTACTAAGAATGCTGAGGGTTAGTGGCCTGAAATGAAAGCTTCCCATTGCCCAAAACAAGTCAAGTGAATTCTGTTGGCATTAAAGATGTGCCTTCAATGTTGTAGTTGGCCACGTAAGTCTCTTCTCCCTTTAAAAACCAGGTTCATGAAAAAGATCCAGACAGCTTGATTGCTCAACCTGTTCATTTACTTCTCTGCAAAGCTAAGCTTTCTAAAAACTTAGGCATGGCCCTGAATGTGACAGGCACATGTCTCCGAAGAGCCAGCGCCTGGTTTCCAGTCTGCAGAGAATAGATGCCACCTGACAGCAACTGCAGCAACTATTGGCCAAGATGGGAGATGGTTACTTTCTCATGATGAAGCAACTCCAACTGAAGGAGTTACTTTGCTGCAGAGAGTTTACTTAAGAATTTCTCATGAATTTGCTCTAGCCACACAGTTGTTGAAAAGGGAATGTTTGCCAACCACACTGCCCCGAATCCACTGGAGAGGGTACTTATTTGATGTAATGTTGACTTAGGTGGGAAGCAGAGCTGGAGTTTGTATTAGTCAAATTTATTGCAATAAATCTACCCTTACTCCATTTCTTTGGAGTAGTTGAACCTGGACCTTGGAGCAGAGAGGGCAAAGGCCATCACATAAGCTGTGCGCTCATGACTGAGACTACTTAATCCATGCTGACACTTGTTCTGTAGAATATTCGTTAGAGTTGTCTGGGCAGGCACCTGCCAACGGTTAGCCAGTCAGTATTTTTATTACAGAAGCACCCCAGGGTTCTGAATTGAAGTGCAGGGAGTATTATTTGTAGCTAAAATTTCACGTATTCTCCCAGGAGGCTTGCTATTTTATAATCTTTATTTCTGCACCTAAACACTGGGGGTCAGTATTTATTCATAAATGCCCCTGGATTTGACTGCAAGTTTAGGTCTGGCTGTTTACAAAAGGTCACACCTAAAAGGGTCTGGAACTGATTGTGGGATTTTTTTTTTCTCTCTAATTATGTAACTGCAGAGCTCAGCTTATGTAAATATGAAATGTAAATATGAATCACCATGGATCCCTGTGGGACTGCAACCTGGGAAAGAGGCAGTTTAAAATGTAAAATATAAACCTAATTCCAAGTCCTTGCTGGTTCCTGGAGACTTGTCTGGCAACGGGGTCTTACTTAAATGCTCAGATGCCCATCCATCATCCTATCAGCCTTGACTTTTCTTCTGATTCCTTACTGAGTCCTGTCGATTCTCCCTACTCATACCTTTCAAATTCATCTCCTCTTTATCTTCACCACTCAGGCCTTAAGTCACACCATCATCTTTTCCCTCTTTAAAAATTTCAACAGTCTTCTGGTTGGTCTTCCTGCCTCCAGTTTTACTCTGCAAGATCTGTCAGGGTGACCACACAGGACTTCATGCAGACTCAGCGACACCAGCACGCCTTCAAGGCTCTGCCTTCACACTTGTTCTCCCCCACATCCCCACCCCACCCACCTTGCCCTCTTTCCATTGTCTACCTAGTGTCTGCTCGCCCCTTGAGACTCTTAGGCATCCCCAGAGCCCTGGGACGTACCGATGCTGGATCTCACTTGTTCCCTTGTCTCCTCTTCAATGGCAGGAGAATTGAATGGATTCAGCTCTATTTCATGAAGGCGGCAACGTCGTGCTAACTTACTCTCCAGAATTTCACAGATTTACCCCTCCTTAGTGCTCAGCTGTCCATGTTTATGGATTTATTCTTTAAAATATCTCTTGTTTAGCAGATATTGGATTTTAATCTGTCCTGTGCTCTGTGGCTGTCCTTCCACCATGAAGCAGAGACGGGAACCCTGTTGCCGGCAGACAGGAGCGCAAAGGGGGCAGCAGAGCCGCTCAGCTCAGAGCCTTCCTCCGTTAGCTGAGGCTATAGTGGTGTGGAAACAGGTTACTTAAGGAGCTGTATTCTTGCCTTTTATTCAAATTATACAGTTAAATTTAGCAGCATAAATATTTTGAAACTTGAAAATAAGTAGAAAAGATTCCTTAATCTTACCATCCTGAGAACTATTGATTTCTGTATGCGTTTTCCACATAGAGTCTTCATTTACACTCCATTTTGTAATCTTTTCTTTATCATAAGCATTTCTCCATATTTCATGGGCTTCAAACAATCTTAATATATGGATAAATACTGTTCTGTCATTTGGATAGAACTTAAATGTTCCAAAGGGGAAAAGATAGATGCTTTCAATGTTCTGCTATAATAAATAATTCTGTTCATATAATTTCCCACCAGGCCCATCTCGGATGTCCGTGAGGCCCATACAAGATCACAATGGAGACACACATGCTATATGTCCAAACATTTTAATGTATATATCAAGCTGACAAACACATAAAATGTCTTATATGTTTTATATACATTGACAAATATACTTTTCTAACAAAAAGCATTTCAAAATCTGTAAAGCTATTTTATTTAACAAAAGCCACCAAACATCAGGATGGTCATGAACGTCTTCTCATAAAGTTTTCATACAGTAAACCTCGAGGAATAGAGTGCGCGTGCCTGTGGGTGAGCACACTTGAACAAGCGCGTGTGCAGAGGCAGAAAAGGGTGGGTAAACAACACAACAGCTGTGGTCAGGGTAGCTGGAGCACAGTCATGGGCAGGGAAACATCATGAGGTGGGACTGGAGACGTAGACAGAAACCAGATTGGGTCACGATGGTATGGAAGGCCTGCGATGCAGGAGAGGGGCCCAGGGGCCCGAGCCCTCATTGCCAGGGACGATCTTCAGCTATTTGAGCAGACAGTCTCCCCAAGGCGACATTTACATCCCACTGTTGTGGAATATAACCCTATGAGAACTGCAAATCCTATCATATTGAAAGAGCGGTGAAGGCTCCCAAATACATGAATTATTGCGAGAACTAAAGGGAGAAATGGACAGCAACATCGTAAGAGTAGGAGACTTTCATAACTCCCCTTCAATTATGGATAGAACAGCGAGGCAGGGGATCAATACAGAAACAGATGCCTGGACCTTTTGGACTTAACAGGAATAACACAAAGCACGCCACCTCCAAAGAACAAAATATACATTCTTCTCAAAGTTGACATGGGACATTCTCTAAGACAGACCACATGTTAAGCCACAAAACAAGTCAATGAATTTAAGGTTAAAATCATGTATCTTCCCTGATTGACCATATGGAATAAAGCTAGAAATAACAAACAGGAAACTCCACTAAAATGTGGAAATAAATAATTCACTCTTAAACAAACAATGATCCAAAAAAGAGATCAACAAGGGAATTTAGAAGATAGTCAGAGATAAAATGAAAACACAATGTACCAAAACATATAGGATAAAGTGAAAGCAGTGCTAAGAAAGTTTATAGTAGCAAATGCTTACATTAAAAAGATCTCAAATCAACTTAATTTAACATCTCAAGGGACTAGGAAAAGAACAAACTAAACCAAAATTTGGCAGAAAGAAGGAAATAACAAAGATGAGAGCAGAGATAAATGAGACAGAAAATATAAAACAATCGAAAAAAATAACCAAGAGTTGATTTTTTGAAAAGATAACAACATGGATAGTCTCTTAGCTAGACCAAGAAAAAGACAAGGGATGAGATGCATATTTATAAATGAAAGAGGGAATGTTACTTCTCATGTCACATAAAAATAAAAATATAACAGACTACTATTAACAAGTATATGCCAACAAATTGGATAACCTAGAAGAAATGAGTATGTTCCTAAAAGCATACAACTTACCAATGCTGAATCATAAGAAACAAATCTAAAAAGGCCTATAACTTGTCAGAAGAATGACACAGTAATCAAAAACCTCCCAATAAAGAAAAGTAGAGGATGAGATGGCTTCACTGGAAAATTCTACCAAACATTTAAAGCAGAATTAATACCAATCTTTCTTAAACTCTTCTAAAAAATGAAGATGGGGGAATACTTCCAAAGTAATTCTAGGAGGCCAGCATTATTCTGATACCAAAAATAAAGTCACTCAAATTGGAAAGGAAGAAGTAAAATTAAAATCATATTTGTTCATAGATTACATGATCTTATATGTAGAAAATCCTAAATATTCTATAAAAACTTAAAATTAAATGATTTTAACAAAGTTTTGGGATATAAAATTAACACAGAAAGTCAAATGTGTTTCTATACACTGACAATAACAAAGGAAATTAAGAAAGTAATCTCATTATAACATCAAAAACAATAAAATACTGTATTCTTTGCAGAAACAGAAAAAAAAAATCCTATAAATGAATCTCAAGGGGCCCTGAATAGCCAAAACAATCTTGAAAAAGATTAGCAAAGTTGGAGGCTTTACACTTCCTGGTTTCAAAACTTACTATAAAGCAACAGTAATCAAGACCATGTAGGACTGGCGTAAAGACAGATACAGGCAAATGGAGCAGAATAGAAAGCCCAGAAATAAACCCTTGCCAAATGATTTTTGACGAGGGTGTCAAGACTACGCAGTGGGAAAAGGACAGTGTCTTCAACAAATTGTGTCGGGAAAACTGGATATCCACATGCAGAAGAAGGCGGACCCTTACCTTACACCATATGTGAAAATTAACTCACAATGGATTAGAAACCTAACATTAAGATCTAAAACTATAAAACTCCTAGAAGAAAACATAGGTGGAAAGCTTCAGGGCATTGGGTTTGGCAGTGATTTCTTGGGTAAGACACAGAAGGTACAGGCAACAAAAGCAAAAATAGACAAATGGGACTATATCAAACTTTAAAACTTCTGTTCATCAAAGGAAACAACAAAGTGAAAAGGTAACATAGGGAGTGGGAGAAAATATTTGCAAATAATATATATGATAAGTTATATTCAAAATATGTAAGGAAATTTTACAACTCAACAGCAACAAAAGAATCCAATTTTAAAAATGGGCAAAGACCTTCAAGAGACAGTTCTCCAAAGAAGATACACAAATGGCCAACCAGCATATAAAAAGATGCTCAACATCACTAATTATTATAGAAATGTAAGTCAAAAGTATAATGAGATATCTTATTACTGCACACCCATTAGAATGGTCACTATCAAAAGAACATAAAATAGCAAGTATTGACAAGAATACAGAGAAATTGGAACCCTTGTGACTCTTGGAGGGATGTAAAATGGTGAAGTTATTATGGTGAACAGTATAGAGGTTCCTCAAAAAATTAAAAATAAAATTATTATGTGACCCAGCAATTGCATTTCTAGGTACATATTCAAAAGAATTCAAACCAGGACTTTAAAGAGATGGTTACATGCTCATCCACTGCAGCATTATATGCAGTAGCCAAGAGATGGATGCAACCCAGATGTTCACTGACGGGTGAATGGAGAAAGAAAATGTGGTCTGTACAGACAATGGAATATTATTCAGCCTGTAAAGAGAAGGCAATCCTGGCACATACTACAACATGGATTAATCTCAAGGACATTTTGCTAAGTGAAATAAGCCAGTCACAAAAGGACAAATACTGTATGAATCCACGTATATGAATTACCTATATTAGTCAAAATCATAGAAGCAAAAATTAAAAAGATGGTTGTCAAGGGCTAGGGGAAGGGGGAATTAGTGTTTAGTGAGTATAAGAGTTCTGGTTCTGCAAGATGAAAAAGTGCTAGAGATCTGTTGCACAAAAATGTGAATATACTTAATGCTACTGAACTATACACTTAAAATAGTTAAGATGGTAAATTTAATGTTGTATGTTTTTTACCACAAGAAAAAAGAGAGAGAGAGAGATTAAGAGGAAGACTCTCCTATGTCTAAAGGCTCCACTTCTGGAAATGATGTTGTGACAAGCATCACAATGAAAGGAAAATGACGATGGCTGTTTTTATGACTGTTGAAGTCAGGCAAAAGTACCATATTTAAAATGCTGATTTTTAGTTTTTATCATCGGTTATAATGAATTACTCCCAAGGGTCATCCTCTAATGGCAAATGAACCCAGGATAGCTCTTGTTAAATGCTCACAGTATTACCATGAGGCGGACACTTTGATTACCCCCATTGCACAGAGGAGTTCAGAAAAGCTGAGTAACAGCCCAAAGTGACAGAAGTAGCACATGGCTGCAGCAGCGTTCAAATCGAGGCATAGCCCATGCTCTTGGACACTATTCCATATGGCTTCTGGCTGGAAAAAAAATTTTTTTTAACTGAAATGTCCATCTAAAATTGGACAAAGAATAACATTGTCCAGTGAAGCTACAGTGAGCCCCTGTAATTTTCATTCTCCTACAAACGAATACGGTGCCACATAAGCTGAACGGGACACTGAGTGGAGCTAGAGAGCTTAGATTTTTCTCTCAAAATTTAAGTGGTTGTTTTTCTAAGTGGGAAGAAATGGAGTTTGCTTTCCTTCTTTTCTCAGACCACCTGCTTTGATATTGGGGAGTTCAGAGCTTGTGTATTAAAAGCTTTATATGGATACATACATAGGAGTAGGTGACCTGAACATTTATTTTCAAAATAAAATAAAATGAAACAAAAATTGTGCTTTCTTCAGCATGGATATTTAAAGACACAGAGCTCCAGCCTTAGAAAACTTTCAGTGTCAGGATTTTTAGGTAGAAACAGTAGAAACCACTCTAGCTAGTCTAAACAAAAAAGGTATTTATTAAAGGACATCAGTGCCTCACATACTCTTTAGGAAGACCAGGCTTGGAAGACAGCTCCTCTGACAACACCCAATGCATAGTGTGGGATGGATCCAGCAAAGACTCTAATGCCCTGCTACTGGGCACAGTCACTGCAGCTCCCACCGGTGACATTGGGCACTGAATGCCAGAACATCTGCTGCTGCCATCCCAATGGGGAATGGTCTGGGAGGTTGCAAAAATCACCATAAATTCTTCCCCTCCCCTGAATCTCTCCATCCGTGCTTCCTAACCATGAAACTTGGAATGCCCTGTCACCCAATTCTGGGCTCAGTCAATGGGATATCAGGAATTGTGTCACAAGCAGAGACTTGAAAAGCATGTGTGCAGTGGAACTTGTGTTCTCTTGGAACCCTGAGGCTACCACGTGAAGGAGCCCAAGATGGCCTCCTGGGTGAGGAGATACACATGACCCAGTCACCCCTGTTACCCAGAGCTAAGAAAGGCTCGACAAGCACCAGACATGTGATTGAGGCCATCCTAGATCACCCATCCACTAGCCAACTTGCCAGTTCACCTTGAGTGAAGCCAGCAATGACCAACTAAGCTAGCCCAGACCACACAGTTTGGCCAGCCCACAAAACCATAAGCTGAATGATTGGCTGTTATTATAAGCCACTATGCTTTAGGGTATCAGCAGCAACAGCTGCCAGATATTAGTTTACTGCATTCTTTCACATACCTTATCTCACTTTACTCTGCTCACAACAACCCTGTAAGACAGGTGGAGCAGGTATGTTTTCCCATGTGCCAAAGGGGAGGAAATCGAGCCTCAAAGAAGCATAATGAATTGCCAAATGCCAAACTGCTAATAAGTTTAAAAGTTGGATCTCATCAGCAAAATGAAAAGGGAACCAACCGTATGGGAAAATATATTTGCCAATGATACATCAGACAAGCATTTGATCTCTAAAATATATAAAGAATTCATGCAACTCTACTCCAGGAAGACAAACAACCCAATTAAGAAATGAGCAAAGGACCTGAACAGACACTTCTCCAAGGAGGACATACACAGGGCCCAGAGACATATGAAAGGATGCTCAGCATCACTAGCCATCAGAGAAAGGCAAATTAAAGCCACAATGAGATACTACTTCACACCCGTCAGAATGGCTGTCATAAACAAATCAACAAAGAAGTGCTGGCGAGGTTGTGGAGAAAACGGAACTCTAGTACAGTGTTGGTGGGAATGCAGACTGGTGCAGCCACTGTGGAAAACAGTATGGAATTGCCTCAGGAAACTAAAAATGGAACTGCCTTTTGACCCAGCAGTGGGATTATACCCTAAAAATCCAAAACAACAATTCCAAAAAACCTATGTACCCCAATGTACATAGCAGCACAATTTACAATAGCCAAGTGCTGGAAGCAACCTAGGTGCCCATCAGTAAATGAGTGGATCAAAAACTGTGGTACATTTACACCATGGATACTACACAGCAAAAGGAAAGAAGGAGCTCCTACCATTTGCGACAGCATGGATGGATCTGGAGAGCATTATGCCAAGTGAAATAAGCCAGGCGGTAAAAGACAAATACCATATGACTTCACCAATAAGTGGAGACTAATCAACAGAACAAACAAGCAAGTTAAATGTAACTGGAGACATTGAAGTGAAGAACAAACTGATAGTGACCAGAGGAGAGAGGGGAGGGGAAGACAGGGGGAAAGAGGGGAAGGGTGGTCAAGGAACATATATAGGGGACTCATGGACAAAGTCAAGGGAGGGTGGGGTCAAAGATGGGGAGAGGCAGAAGTGGGGGGAATGGACAAAACTGGACTTGAACGACAATAAAAAATATTTTTTAAAAAGAGATAAATCTTGGTAAGGATATGAAGAAAAGGGAACCCTTGTGCACTGTGGACGGGGTTATAAAATACTACAAACACTATGGAAAGAGTATGATAATTCCTCAAAAAACTAAAAATTGAACTACCAAAAACAAAAGAACAAATGAAAACAAACAAAAACAAAAACAAAAAGAAGCAAAAACAACAAAAAAATTAGATCTAGAATGGAGGTTACCTTGACCTGCTAGCCAGAATGTACACATCAACTATATGGTTTTATTTAGAGCAAAGCTGAGCTGCGATTCTTACCTTGTGGAGTCTTGAGTTATACAGGGTAATATATCTAAGTGTCTAGCATAGTGCTTGGCCATAGAAAAAAAAATTAAATTACTATTCAGTCCCTAGAACAAATAGATTCCTTACTCCACTTCTTTTTTCTCCCTTGGTGATGGGGGAGCCTAACTTTGGGTGTTTCCTCCGATCAACCTAGACCACCTGAAAGACCTTTACCAAGCACCCACCACCAAGAGTGGTTTTTGAAGCTCACTCAAGAGAAGGGCTTGGTCAACTTTTCCTGTGAAGGACTAGCTAATAAATATTGTCATCCTTTTGGACTGTAAAAACTGTTAAAATTATTCAACTTTGCTGTAGTGTGACAGCAGCCACAGACTATATGAAAATAAATGGATGTGGCTGTGTTCTAATAAAACTTTATTTACAAATACAGGCAAGAGTTTGCCAATCCTCAATCTAGAGCAACGTCATTGGTGGCCTTATCAGAACGTGAATGTCAATAGACATTAATACCATTTTTAAAAGATGAGACACTTGCATATCTATGACACTCTGGTTTGAGAGGACCAACCCATGCTCAGACCCTATTATTTAGTCATTGCACCAGGAGGAAACACTTTACTAGACCAGCCTTTTGAGTGCATAGACTGTCTTGTCCTCCCACTAGCAGCATACAGGAGCATCAAAGGCTACTAGATGCTAAGACGCATTCTCTCCTTCTTCCATAATAAAACACTGTAGATAGGTACATAGCTTGCCAGTCAGAAACTACTTTTTTCAGCCTCCCTTGCAGCTAGAGTGGCCACATGTCTAAGTTCTTATTAACTGAATGTGAGCAAAAGTGAAAGTTTCAACTTCTCACCTCACCTCCTTAAAAGGAACTGCTGTCCTGGATTTACTTTCTCTTCTCCCTTCCTTAAAGCTGACACAAAAAGATGCCAGAGACCTAGCTTTGATCATATAAATGAGGACAGTGCATGAGACCAAGGCTTCTCAAACCTGAGTATGCACCTGCAAAAGAATGAAGGAGGACCCTTATCTGACCACCAGACATAAAAATAAACTCAAAATGGATAAAAGACCTAATATAAGACCTAAAAGTCTTAGGAGAAAGTTTATGACATTGGATTTGGCAATGATTTCTTCATATGACACCAAAGGCATAGGCAACAACAGGAAAAATAGACAAATTATACATTATAAAAATTAAGTTTTTTGTGCATCAAAAGACATTATCGACAGAGTAAAAAGACAGCCTACAGAGTGGGAAATATTTATAAATCATATATCTAAGTTTAATAACCAAATATATAGAGAATTCCTAGAACTCAACAACAAAAACCAGTTTAATTCAAAAATGGAGAAAGGACTTGAATAAGCATTTCTCTAAGGAAGAAATACAAATGGCCAATAAGCCCATGAAAATATGCTCAACATCACTGATCATTATGAAAATGCAAATCAAAGCTACAATAATATACCATATCACACCCTTTAGAGGTCCTGGCTCTACTATGTAAAACAACAACTACAAAGAAAAAAAAAAAAAACCAAGGCCGAAAACAAGTGTTGGTGAGGATGTGGAGAAATTATAACGCTTCCGCGCTGTTGGTGGGAATGTAAATGGCACAGCAGCTGTGGAAAATAGTACGATGGTTTTTAAAAAATTAAAAATAGGGTTATCATATGATTGCAGTTCTACTTTTGGATATATACCCAAAATAATTGAAAGTAGGGTCTTGAAAAGATATTAGTACAGCCATGTTCCTAGCAGCATTATGCAAAGTCACTAAAACATAGAAGCACTCCAAATGTCACGGACAGATGAGCGGATAAGCAAAGGTGGCGTATACATACACTGCAATATTGTCCAGCCAAAAAAGGAAGGAAATTCTGACATCCACTACAGCGTGGATAAACTTTGAAGATATGCTAAGAGAAATAAGCTGGTCACAAAAAGACAGATATGTGTGATTCCATTTATATGAAATATTTAAAGTTGTCATAATCATAGAGACAGAAAGTAGAACGGTGGTTTCCAAGCGCTGGGGAGAAGAAGGGAATGGGCGTTGCTGTTTCATGGGTATGGAATTTCAGTTTGGCAAGACGAAGAGTTCCAGGGGAGGATGATGGTGATGGTAGCACAACACCACCAATGTATTTAATACCACTGAACTGTACGGTTTAAAATGGTTAAGATGGTAAACTTATGTGTATTTTCCCACAATTAAAAAAACAGAAAGAAAGAACTCAAAGAATCGCCTAAAGAGCTCCGGAAAACACTGATTCTTGGGTGCCACCGCCAGAGTTACTGGTTCAGTGGGTTTGAAGTGGGGCCTAAGAATTTAAATTTCTAACAAGCCCCGCGGGGAGCCTGCTGATGCTGCCCATCCCTGGACAGTACTTTGAACAGAAAACAGGTTAACAATAGGGAAGGAACTGGGGTCACTAAATGGTCGTCTGTGACAGGGAAGAGAGAAATAAACTTTCTTAAGCCAGAGTCCGTGCGGTGGATGCCTCCCTGTCAGAGCAGCTTAGCTCCCATCCTAACTCAGTTGGTACTCAATTATTGTGTGTGGGTTGACTGAATAAGTGAAGCATTGTGTGCTGAGGAGCCAGAAGTACTGTTTGTTCTGGACTGCTTGGTTCTTCTGGGTCTACTTCCCTCTCCCCCTGCACGTTAGTCCAAGGCGGAAGACGCAAGTTCCTGAAAAGACTGAAATCAATAGCTGGCTGTGAGCAACAGCAGTGCAGTCCCCTTTTTGCCAGCCATGCCCACACAGAGTTAAAGGACAAATGATCTCGCGGGGAATGATGGGCACACAGGCTTGCTGAGAGAGCCTGCTTCCAAGTTCATGGAGAAGCAGACGAATGGGTAGAATATATCAGACCAGGGAGGTGCTGCTGGGGTGGGAAGGAATGCTGGTCCATTTCTTTCTCTTTATTCTGCTCTGGAGTTCAAGGCTGGCCTTGCCCGGACATCGTGCTGAGACCTGGATCTCAGTGACTCCAAAACACACACCCTTTTCAGAAATGTGTAATTTCATCATTTCTTGACCAAAGGACTGCAACCACAGGAAGGCACAAATTTTCCACTGGGATTTATTCAGCCACTCCCTTCTGGTGGGCATACTCTTTCTTGCTTGCTTTTGAAAGCTCGTTCGTTATACCAAGTACAGGGTTTTCAAAACTGATTTAAAAGTAAACTCGTTATTAAATGTACATATCTTGTCTTTCTCACTCTTTATAGATTTGAGAACTGAGGTACAGAGCAATCTATGGCTCAGAAAAGCTAAATTCACTTTTTTATTTGGCTTGTGGACCATTATCTGGGCTTTGAAGTCTGAAGATCTAGAATTACCCGCCCTCTCCCCCATTTCAGTATGGCCAGACCCCGGTGCAAAAAAAAAAAAAAAAAAAAGGCAATCCAAGGCTTCCAGTTTCTGGTTGCAATTGAAGGCTAGTAAATTTGGAGAACAGGCTGGAGCTGTTTCTTGTCCAGGCAAACAATTTGTAATCATTAAGAAGTTTGAAGCTAATGAAAAGCAATTAATCCAACGGCAAAAGCGTTGCCATAAATTTTATTCCGAAAGTGAACACATGATACAGGCATGATTCTTGATTTCTGATAAAGAAGAAAATGTGGATCTATTATTAAATACGAAGTAAAACAACATGAAAAAAAAAATACCAGAAGATAGAAGGAATGCAAGTAGGAGCCCTGAGGCAGAGGGAGGGAAGAGCTCGGTGAAGGAGGGTGTGGGCGAGGAGGACGAGGGGAATGGGGGCGCCCTGTGTGGAGTTGTGCCAAGTTGAGTCAGTCTGCAAGCTGGCGACACTGAGGGGCAAGGCTCGGTGCTGGCTCCCCCCTTGGAGTCCTGAGCCAGGACCTCTGCAGTCTCCCCACCCTACTACTCCCTTCCAGAGGGAGTCACATGGTGCCCTCCCCTTATGAAGCAAGAAATAAAGAATGACTCCTCATTTCCTGGAACACTTGAGACCACAGGGGAGTTGGCAGAGGGAGGGGAGAGTTAGGATTTTCTGTGGACTAGGAGAGGGGGTGAGGGGAGAGGGCCCACAGCTACCTATGTATCTGTCCCTACCAGGCAGAATTCTGGCAAGTGCAGGCGAGGGCTTTTGAGGTGACCTGTGGTTGAAAAATCAACCAGGGATGCTTGAAGTTCTACTCACAGACCCAGATTATTAGGTGGGGAGTTCTGCCTTTGAGGCATCAAAATATAATTTGGTCTTTGGCCACCTTAAGGGTACTTGAATGAATACCTAATATGATCACAAGATCTTCCCGATCACTGAGGAAAAGTGTCTCCCCCTTCTTCCATCACAGATGCCTGAAATTCCTTTAATAAAGGATATAGATCTTTGTGAAATCATTAGATATAAAAATTTAAAAGCACATACCACGAAGGAACAGAGTATACTGAAGACACGCATTCACAGTGAAAAGGAAGCTAGTAAATTGAACCACAGATAAAATTACTGGGGGCAGACCCCCCTTGTTTTGACAGAGGAAAGGGTGCCAAAGCGGAGGAGGGATTTCTGTTGAGAAAAGACTATGGGAAACAAAGGTACCGACTGGGTGGTTGTACTAAGGGTTGCCCTTGTCTACCTTCAGCGGGGATGAAGGAGAGAGAACAGGATGCTGTCAAGTTGGGCGAAAATATCTTCGCCTTACTGGGCTATTGGTGACGGATAATCTCATCTACCATTTATGGAGATTTGGGTGCCTTCTCTCTTAGTTTTTAAAAAAATCATTACTGGAGCATTCTATAGCATTATTATTTGAGACATACATGTGTATGAGACGGTTCATAGCACAGCACGGCGAGATGCGAAAGACCTGGGCACTGGGAGACCAGGATTCGGGCTCTGCCGCCAACTAACTAAATGACCGTGACCGGTCACTTTGTCCCTGAGACTTAATTGCCTCAGACAGTGCTCTAGATCATGGCTTCCTTCTCTCTAAATGGGGACGCTGTCTTTGAAAGCAGAGTTGTCCCGTTGGAAGTCGAGGAGGGGTCCCAGAAACCTGCCCAGTCAGGTCCCCGCTGGCCTGCCCACAGCCTGTGTTGCTCATCAGAGCCCTGGAATGGCTTGCACTCCATTGGCTCAGATGATGACTCAAGTCTCCTTGAGTTCATTCAAAAGCAACCTCTGTTTGGGGGGAAGCACAGGCAGTCTGAGAGTCTGGCTATCCTGTGTTAGAAAAAGGCACACATTGTCCGGGAGCCCTAACTCGCCGGGGGACTGTGCACGGGAGCTGGAGGAGGCTGCTGCTGGTGGGCCCACAGGATCCCCCCAGAGCTGGACAGCCTCTCAGCTGCACTGGCCTCCAGAAGCTATGGAGGTTCTAGGAACTGCTATTGATCCTTCTTTCAGTAAGAACAGCTTCTACTTGTTCCATTTTCTATTAACAATCACAGCATCTCCTGACTCTTCCAATTCAGCCCCTTCTTGCTGGTCTACTCGTCCTGGTCCATCTCCGCCATCCCACTGGTGCTCGATAATCAATTTTGCATTTGCTGCTCCTACTACGTGTCGCAGATGACTTAAATGGTTGGAATGGCATGCCTTCTGTCTCACTGGCGTGGGGGCATTATCCACCCATACCCCATGCCCATCGGATAGAGACAAAACAGGCAGGGGATCTGTGCTCTCGTCCTGAACCTGCTGCTAACTCACCAGGTAGCTCTTGGCGAGAGAGAGGTATGGATACAGGTACAGAAATATAGATGTCTATCAATAGAGAGAGAGACAGAGGCATAATATGGATATAGACACACACACATACACACAACAAATGTCCTAGTTGTTGGCAATAAGCATTTATTGCTTATCTGTTGGGAAAGCAAATTATTAAGGACTAGAGAGAATGTGAAGCGACATAATAAAAGAGAAGTAATGAACCTGGTGATTGAAGTCTCCATGAAAACCAGGGGCACCTCCAAAGCCACATCACACACAGGAGAGAAGCCCCGCAGATCCTTAAACGCTGAAGTGGGGTGAGAAAAAATTGTATCTGAAGCAAAACTATTCTGGCAAAGAGATGCAAAGGGAATCAGAGCAGGAAAGAAACAAAAAACAAAAGGCCAGGGAGCTGAACCACCCAACCGTGTTGGAATGCAGCCCCTAGGTGTGATGAGGGCCTGTGCCAGGAATGACATCTATGCCCTGGGAGATCAGCACCGGGCAAGGAGGGAACTTGGTCTGGGAGTGGGAGGCTAGGAGACCTAGGGGCTGCCACCAGTTCTGCCCTCAACTTGTTAACAAGAGGCTTTAAGACGAAGGGTGGGGCCTGACAATCTCGATACGTGGCCCTCCCAGATCCGTGTGACTCTCCTTCATCAGCCTTTGTGACCCAGAGGGGCCACAAGTCACTAGGCACATTTCCCTAGGTTTGCTACCTGCACTTTAACATTTCCCATGTCGGTGGGTGAAAAGTCATGAGGGCAGTGCCCGATGGCTGAAAAGCCCTACCTAGAAAAATTATGTAATAGTAACTAGCACTTGCGTGAAACATTTTCAGTGTGAGCCCCGCTTAACTGCTTTGTCCCTTAGTATATGAAGTAGACACTATGGTCACTCTCATTTTATAGATAAGGAAATGGAGGTACAGAGTGGTTAAGCTCAAGGTCAATGCAGCTACGAGTGGTAGAGCTGGGCTTCAAACCTCAGCAGTTTTGATTCTGGACCCCATGTGTTAAACCGCCCAATTTCACTACCTCTCTATCATTGAACGAGTAATAATAGAAGCAATGGCACAATAACATCTATGAGAAGCTCTTGGCCGTTCTGACCAAGGGGAGTTTGGAGCCCGTAGAAGAGAGCCAGTGCAACGAGAAGGGGTCAGGGTATCTCAGGGTGATCTCAGCGGTCCTGGAGGGTGTCCCAGCTACTGTAAACATTGCTGCCACTGTATCTCTTTCTCTCTAAAAATTAACAGCAACAAAGAAACACGATCATTTGCAACTTTGAAAAGAAGCTAGCAGCAATGGGAATCTGGAAGTAATATCCCCTTAACTCAAAGGACTGATGCATTGGTTTGGTTTAAAAGGGGTTGACTTTAAAGCTGGTATGCGAGTTTACTGGGGCCATTGGCAGGGATGCTAACAATTTATGGAATGCATTTTTGGAAAGGATTAGGGGAAAAAACATGTTGTGTCTTACAAAGCCAGAGTTAGGAATACAGCTCTAAGGAGTGAGCATTAAATATCAAACTTTCAGTATGCATAGTTTTTAAGGGAATCAGTTTGCCTTCTTTCTTCTCCTTTTCTTTTTCAGATCTTACCCAAAGGATCAAATTCAGGCCAAACCGGATGTGCCCAAATCATTTCCATCTGACGCCCAGGACAGCCCAGGAGGCCTGGCCTACAGGAGAAGCTCCCAGTGAGCCCTATTTGTGAAGGGACCAAGATGGAACCATGTCGCTTGTCTCTGCTCGGCCTGGTCCAGAGCCCCAGAAGCATGACCTCGCTGGTTTTCCTCTGTCAGCTAAACTTCCGAAACGGGCTGTTGATGACATTCTGGCCATCGATTAAAATAAGGAAGAAGAAGCTCTTCATCTGAGTTGCATTTTCCCTTCACTCTCTTCCTCCCCACTGATTAAATGAGGTGGTTCCCACAGAACAGAGTTTATGACAGATGAGTAAGCTGAAGCAGGGAGAGGCTGACTGAGGTGGGCTGGCCCTGCTTAACTGTTGCGTAACAAAGAACGGGACATACCTAGATCTCTAATCCAGAACAAAAGCCCTGGTAGCTAAGAGTGTTAAATCAAAAGGAAAACAAGAGGCTTTTTAAAGAATCCCTTTGTTGATATTTCTGGCCATGCTGCTTGGAGCCCACCTGTATGGCCCCAGATTTTCACGGCTCCCCAAAACACAGAGAGCCTTTTAGTTCTGTGTTCACCTCCACATTGACCAAGCGTGATCAGACAAAATACACCTGGCAGAAAGGATTCCAGTTGCTCCCAAAGGCAGCAATGATTGCATCCAGGGTGGAAATTTAACAGAGAGGCAGTTTCTAAACTGAAATGAGGCAGGGAGATGGGACTGGCAGCTGAGGCACTGGCGCGGGCGTGCACAGAACCTCTGCCGGTGCTGGGAGAGACTCAGGAGAGAGGCTGGTTTCCTTGCAGTCAGTGGTCCTGCCCTGGGAAGGGCCCTTAGATGTTCCTGCATTCAGCCATCTAGGTGGTTTTTCTTTTTAAATATTTTACTTATTTTAGAGCAGTATCAAGTTCACAACAAAATAGAGAGGAATGTACAAAACTTTTCCATCTATATACTCCCTTTGCCAACAATGCATAGCCTCCCCCATTATCAATGTCACTGAACAGAATGGTGCATTAGTTACCAAAGATGAACCTACACTGACACATCATAGTCACCCAAAGTCCACAGTTTGCCTTAGGGTTCATTCTTGGTATTGCACATTCTATGGACTTAGACAACTGTAAAATGACATACACACATTAGTATAATGTCATACAGAGTATTTTCAGTGCCCTAAAAATCTCTGTGCTTTGCCTATTCATCTCTCCTCCCCAACCCTTGGCAACCGTTGACCTTTTTAGAATCTCCATAGTTTTGCCTTTTCCCGAATGTCATAGAGTAGCAACCATACAGTAGGTAGCCCTCTCTGGTTTCTTTCACTCAGTAATACTCATTTACATTTCCTCCATGTCATTTCATGAATTGATAGCTTATTTCTTTTTAGTGCTGAATAGTATGGCACTGTCTGTATGTACCACAGTTTATTTATCTATTCACCTACTAAAAAACATCTTGATTCTTTCCAAGTTTTGGCAATTACAAATAAAGCTGCTGTAAATGTCTGTGTGCAGGTTTTTAGTGTGTGTGGATATAAGTCTTCAACTCCTTTGGGTAAATATCAAGGATATTTGCCAGATCATATGGTAAGAGTGTGTTCAGTTTTGTAAGAAACCACCACACTATCTTCCAAAGCAGCTCCACCATTTTGCATTCCCACCAGCGATGAACGAGAATTCCTGTTGCTCCACATTCTCACCAGCATTTGCTGTTATCGGTGCTCTGGATTTGGGCCAATCTGATTGGTAGAGTCTTGTTTCAGTTTTCATATCCCTGAGGACATAGGCTGTGGAGCCTGTTTTCATACGATATTTGCCATCTGTATATCTTCTCTGGTGAGCTGTCTGTTAAGGTCTTTGGCCCATTTTTAAAATCAGGTTGGTTTTTTTTTCTTATTGTTGATTTTTAAGAGTTCTTTGTATATTTTGGATAACAAAGATGTTATCAGACGTTTATCGGATGCGTCTCTGGCGAATATTTTCCCCCAGTCTGTGGCTTGTCTTCTAACTCTCATGACGTTGTCTTTTACAGAGCAGAAGGTTTAAATCTGAATGAGGTTTAGCTTATCAACTGTCTCTTTCACAGATTGTGCCTTTCATGTTGTGTCTACAAAGGCATTACCATACCCAAGGTCATCGAGGCTCCCCACTCTGTTACCTTCTAGGAGTTTTGTAGTTTTGTGTTTTTCATTTAGGTCGATGATCCATTTTGAATTAATTTCTGTGAACAATATAACCGGTGTGTAGATTCATATTTTGACATGTGGGTGTCCGGTTGTCCCAGCACTGTTTGTGAGGGGTCTATCTTTGCTTTGTTGTGCCTCCTTTGCTGTTTTGTCAAAGATCAGTTGACTACATTTATCATAGTCTATTTCTGAATTTCTGTTTGATTTCATAGATGTATTTGTCTATTCTTTGACAGTACCACTCTGTTTTAATTACTGTAGTTTTATAGGTTAAGTCTTGAAATCAGGTAGCATCAGTCATCCAACTTTATTCTTCCCCTTCAGTATTGTAGTCTATTCTGGGGTTGTTTGCCTCTCCATAGAAACTTTAAATCAGTTTGTTGATATCCATGAAATAATTGCTGGGATTTTGATTGGGGTTGCATTCGATCTATAGATCAAGTTTGGAAGAACCAACATCTTGACAATATTGAGTGTCTTTATGAACATGGAATCTCTCTCTATTTGTTTAGGATGTTTGAAAAGGAGTAGTGACGGGACATTTCTGCTTTGTACCTGATCTTAGCGGGAAAGCTTTGAGTTTCTCACTATTAAGAATGTATTAGCTATAGGATTTTTGCAGATAGGTTTTAGCAAGTTGAAAAAGCTCCCGTCTATTCCCAGTTCACTAAAGTTTTTATTTTGAATGGGTATTGAATTTTGCCAAATTCTTTCTGCATCTATTGATATGATCATGGGGTATTTTTCTTTTTTACTTTGTTGATGTGATGGTCTTTTTAATGTAAAAATTTAATACTGTGAAAAGTGTACGTTAAAAAAATGAAATGTGTCTATCATTCACATTATAGGTTTTTGCTATTTAAATTGAGAGACTTTGTAGAGAGAAATTTGCTTTTTGTGTCACACAGAGCAACCTGCTCATTCCTAGTCACATTTCACTTTCTAGAAATCAAATAAATCACATTAAGAAGCATTTATTGAGCACCTTTTATGTGTAAAACACACAGTGCCCGGCATCAAGAAAAATGCCAAGTAGCATAAAAACCTCCCCACAGTATTTTTTAAGTTCTCTGCTTTGAAATCATTTTAGGAGTTTCAAAGGAGTCTCAAAATCAGTGCCAAGGGTTGTTGGGTACTCCTTACTGTACTTTTTCCAGTGATAACATCACGTGTAACCATAAGATATGATCAAAACTGGGACACAACCCTCTAGTTTCACAGAGGGTTGTGAAAAGTTTGGAAGCTTGGGAAGGCTGGATGACTTGCTCAAAGGCACATAGTGAGTGAGGTGATTTGATGTCCCCCAAAAGGCACACCCTTTGCCCCACTGGGGAAGCAGTGGGCTGTTGGCTGTTGGTTGTGGGTTTTGTCTGAGTTTGGCTTCTGCCACTGATGAGCTGGGTCATTTTGGATGTTCTTTAAACTCTCTAAATATAAGTTTTCTCATCTGTGAAATGGAGATAATAATAGTACCTACCCTGAGGGATTGTTCTAGGGACTGGGAGAAAGTTTACGCAAAATGCTTGACAAAATGACTGACATAGAATAAGAACACGCCTTCACTGATGGCTTCTCTGCTCCTGGTACTGGTCTAGGTACTTTCTAGGTTAAATTCTTTGATCCTTATGACAACTCTAGATAATAAATCATCATGATCTTACAAGTGAGGAAAGTGAGGAGCAAAGAGTTCACAGACTTGGTGAGGGGCAGAGCTGGGATTCAGAGTTAGGCATCCAGGGGCAGAGGGGTGTTGATCCCAGCCCCCAACAGTCGAGACTTAAGGAGCAGTACTGCTGCCGCTGCTGTCCCAGCACGTTGCCCTCCACGGGGACCCTCTGGCTTGCTCAGGTGGCTTCTCTGAGCCATCTCACTAGTGACACCTGTGAGTGAACTTGAATCCAGGCAAAGAAACAATCCCAAGGCACTTATCATTTGACCACCATAAGCCCAGTGGTTAATGAGATACTGGGCTGACTTCACAAAGCTCTTGGGCTTTGGGGCAGCCCAGCAGTCATCCAACACGAGGACACCTACCTTTCTGTTACCAGAAACTCCTTCATTACCTCCCTCCTTTTCTCCATCCCTCAGGCCTCCTCTGTATCAAAAGCGTTTGCTAATAAATCTTATATTTGTTAATTAGTTGAGCTAGGTTTCCATTTTTAAAAAATCCAGTCAAAGATATGTGCAATTATTAGAGTCACTGAGCAACAAAGGATAACGAATGTCATCACCCTGGGCTACTAGAATTCTAGCCCTAAGCAAAGAAAATTTGACAGTTAATGAGCCTTGCAGGCTTAGCAGGCAGGGGAAGAACTTCAGTGCAACTTTAAAAATTACTGAGAATGTTTTGAGGACTCCTAAGCATTCAGGAACCCCGGGGTCTTGATCCAGTCCCATAAGATTCTAAAGATTCCAGAAAATCCCCTATAAAATATAAATATACTTTATTGTATGTGTTTTATGTTGGCTTAAATCCTGTTTTTCGATATCTTAATCCCATTCTACTTTAAAGTTTGATATTTACATGAGAATCTCTAAAATTTAAGCATATCCAATTACATTAAAATATTTCTATACACATATGGCACCCAGGTGCATAATAAATGTAGAAATCATTATTTTAAAAATAATGGCATGTAGTTTCTTTCCTAGTCCTTCAATCTCTGTCTACCAGCCACGTATTTTCAGCCATTTTCCTGTTCCTATCCAGCCGTTAGCCCTACTTACCATATTGGTTCTTGCTTTTAAGTCTGTAGTGCAATAAGCTCTTAACAAACATACACTGTAAACAGTCAGGTTGTGCAGAGAAACAGAACCAATCGTATATACATACAGAGACAGACACAGAGAGATTTATTTTAAGGAATGAACTTACATGATTGTGGGGGCAGGTAAGTCTACAATTTGCAAGACAGCCAGTGGCAGTCTGGAAATTCCAATAGCTCATGTTGTAGCGGGGGTTTGAAGGCGGTCTGGAGGCAGAATTCTTTCTTTCCTCTTCTAGGGGTGGAATACAGCAAAAAAAAAAAAAGCCAACTTCATTTAATTTTTTGTTGGCTTGTTTTGGTGGAATGTATAAACAATTCACCAGCAGACATCACTGCATAGTCTGAAAGAAGTAAAGAATTAAAGAGATTTTGGGCCCAACTTCTCAGTAGAGGAGAGCACTATGACACCAGACGCTAAGGTGTGGTTGAACTGTTTGGGGTGTCAGGTAAGTTAGTGGGATTTGGGTGTCAAAAGAGATAAATTATAAAGAATTGCTGCTTTCTGGAGACCAAGAGAGCCCTGAGTTCAGACACAACTAAACTAAACTGATCTATGTCTTTTCTTATAAGACAAATACTAGTTAGGTTTGTGAGAAACAAAAGTGTTCTATCTGAAAAAGGGACATAATTAGTTTGTTGAAATAAATGACTCTTGTCATATACTCAGTGTTTATGTTTCCCCCTCTCCCCACCACACACAACTTCATCTGTTAAATCCTATTGCCTAATATGATGGTATTTGGATGTGGGGCCTTTGGGAGTTAATTAGGTCATGGGAGTGGAGCCCTCATGAATTGGATTAGTGCCCTTATAAATGAGTCCTTAGAGATCTTGTCATACCATCTACCAAATGAGGGCACTGTGAAACAACAGAGATCTATAAACCAAAAGGCGAGCTCTCGCCAAACACCAAATCTGCTGGTATCATGACTTTGAACTTTCTGGTACTGCAAGAAATATATTTTTGTGCTTATAAGCCACCCAATCTATGGTTTGTTTGTTTGTTTGTTTAATAGCAGCCTGAATGACTAAGACCACTCTCTGTGAAAGCATGTCACAAAAGTCAACAAAGAACTGGTACACATGAAATATAAAACAGAAAACTTGCATATTTGCAATGGTGCTTGTTGAAGCAGAATTCTATCTAGACATTACCGCAATGAGAGCACAGAAGAAGTAGGAACCATTCTTCCCTTTGGAGCAAATGATTTATTGGGTTTTATATAGTCCTAGCTTTTGACACTGATCTTCATAATTCCTCCTTAAAACATCCCATTACAGAATCCATGTCAACATTTCAAACTGCCTTTGGGTAATACAATAGCTTGAGAGAAGTTGAAGCACAACTTCTCTTTTTGGTTTTCCTTTTTAATAATTACACAAAATTCACTGAGTTAGAGTTAGTCGTGGGGTTTGGGCCACTGAATTAAGCCAAGCTCACTGGTCCGTCCATGGATCAAAGCTGCCCAGATTCTAATCGTTGAATTAGACACCAGAGGTCCAAAGTTCTGAGACTGGCTTAGAACAATGCTGAGCTCCAGGTGCCACAGACTCTAGAACAATCCAGGGGAATGGATGTTATGCCATCCACTTGGGAAGATGAAATGTGTGACCAGAAATATCTCCCACGGGGCAGTTTCTGTCCACCTTCTCTGAGACAGTCATCCCCAGACACCACTGTGGAGATCACTCGGCAACTTTCTGAAAGCTGGATGGAACCCCAGAAGGTTGGGAGAGAAGGACATTGGCAAAGAGACGGAGCTGCTTAACTATTGGCGATGGAGCCACTTTTTTGTCAATGGTAGGGATGGGGGGATAGTTTTAAGAGATGGAACACTTTTTTGTTTTATCAAGGAAACCCTGAGGTGCCCCAGACAATCCAACCAAGCAAGAAGCAAGGTGACCAGTACTTTGCCTCCAGCCAGATATCTGAACAGGCCAGGAGCAGCAGTGGTGGAAGGCTCAGGGAGACAGGCTCTCTTCTTGCCTGGTCACCATGAGATGACGGGGTCACGGGGTCGCTCAACTCTGTTTGTTAAATCCATGTGCCCCCTAATCTCCGGAGTGGCTTGTTGGATAGGAGGACAGTGAGAGCAGTTCTCCAGAGGGGCAGGCTTATCCAGGCTCCGGGGGTGCTCTGCAATGCTTACTAACACCTTTCACTGGCAAAATGCTGCTCTAAACGACGAGAGGAGTTTCAAGGGCTGTAAAGGTTCTCTCCGCTCATGAGAGTGGAGAAATGAGCCCATACAGGACCAGTCAATAGAAATGTCCGTGACGGAGAAACTTACCATCCACCTCGGCCGCACAGCGATCTCCACAAATACTCCTGCCAGCTCCCCAGTGGGGCGCACATCCCATCTGAGAAGTACAAGCAGCCTCGGCGATCACCTTGGAGCAATCCTCTGCCCAGTTCACTGACCAAGCGAAGTTCTGTGCCCAACGCCGTTCCCCGGGAAGCGGAGGCGAAGTGGAGCCCCGTGCTGCCGGGGCTACCAGCCCCGCCCACGCCGCCTGTCTCCTCCTGCGGGTTATGGGAAAGAATGAAGTGACACAAGCCAAAGAATCCAACAATCTTCGTTTTAATTCCCTCTCTGATGCAATCGGTGCTTCTGAATAGTCAAGACAGCACGCGAATTTGCCTCTTGTTTCACCTACAAACTGACAGAAGAACAAAATTCCAAAAATAGCATAAGGATAGCCTTGCCCTTGAACCCGGCATGTATGTGCCCAAGATAGTTATGCCGGCCTAAACTCCGCTCTTCGCACAGCTTTCTCCTCAGGTCTGTGCTCTGTAGAACATGCTAGTTACAAGCCTAAGTGCCCGAGCCAGCACCGTTGCCCCTGCTGGCTGTGCGTGAGAGACCTTGAGCCAGTCCCTTAAAGGGCAAGTTTCTCCCTTGCTTTCCTATCTGGGAGTAAGGAGGTTGGACCAAATCTTCTCAAATGCTCTGCTTAGCTCAGATAGGATTGTGCTTCTCTTCACTGAAAAGCATAAGAAATGGCAAATGTGCCAGTTAGAGGAGGAGGGGGATCCCGGGAGCCCGCCCTGGTGGGAGAAAGGAGGACCGAAGCGCATTTTTCTCTCAGCTGGAAACTGGTTTCCCCTATTTCTCTTTACCTTGCTTTTGGGATGCTTCTGGCAACAGAGGAAGGAGAACACAGGAGCTTCGAGTTGCTACTGAGGAAGACCGTGCGGTCAGGAGTTTGACGAGGAAGCCCAGGTTACATCCAACAGTGAGTGATTGGCTAAGGGTTTGATGAAGGTCGGCTCTTTAGCCGCAGGCCAGAAACAGAGGCTATCAATGAAGTTATCCACCTTGGGGATGTATCAGCTGGGGTGGTTCACTTAGATCCACTAAGCGATCTCCAGGGTTACCCGCCTAACTGCTCTGGAAGCCATCTGTGGGGGAGTTGGAGCTAATGAACCAGAATGTCTGGGAATGGGGCCCAGAGATCTGCAATTTAATCAGCACCTCAGATGATTTTTAGACTTAGTTTTAGAACCACTGATGTGGTCCATTCGCTCGCTTCCAAATGAGGATCAGCTATTTATTTTTCTCTCTGCTTCCTTCGAGTGTCTGTTCAATGCAGAGAAGTCGAGTTCGATGTTAGCGCTGCTCCCTCTTCTAAGTCACCAGCGTTCAGGGAGCTAGCAGCTAAGTGTAAGGAAGAATGTGGGTCATAAAAAGCTAGAAGATCCTCAAGGCCTTGGGCAAAGGTGCATGTGATCTCCTTTTGCCTATCACCCTCCACCCCCTGCAACACCCATACAAAATGTGTTAATGCTGGTGTACATGTAGTCCCAGGTGTTACGAAGAGAAAAGCATCTGAGAAAGGAGACTCTTACCCTTCACAGAACTCATGGAGCAGGTCAGAAGGACCTTGGGTGGGCTTGTTCCAGAAGTAGATGCCCCTCCCTACCCCTACCTCCAGCAGAGTCCTAACCTCTCACTGAAGCAGCTTCTCTGAGGTCAGGGACTGAGAACAAACTGCAAATAAAAACGTCAGTCTTTTTTACAGCTGACTCACTTGAGGGCTCCCCCCCACCCCCCCCGGGGAGCAGCCAGGCCTCTCTGTATAAGGCGGGAGCAGCTTGATTTGGGGCATGGATAAATTAGGAAATGTGTAGTTCTAAATGGAAAAATAATAGGTAGTTTTATTTGCAGAGCTAACCGACGAACTTGGCATTCTGTGTGCTGAGATTTTTAAATATTTACAGTCAAGAGCCCACAGGAGTAATGTTTCTACAGAAGCCTTTCTGATGGAGAATCGCAAACTTCCAAGAGCCCTTTGCCGAATCTTTCTATGAACCCATTCAACACTTTGTGGGGGGTGGTAAATAATGCTTAAATTTTCCTGGGTCACCTTAGTAAATAATATCTGGTAATATTTTGAATACTGCCAAGGGTCAGGGGCCGAGGATACACCCACAATGCAGAGGTAACCATCCAGCAAAGAGGTTCCTTCACTAATAAGGAGGTGGGAATGCTAAACCCATTGCCATGTAACATTGAGAGTTCATAAAAACCTTCTTGCCAATGCCTTTCATTTGAGCTGGGCCCTGGAAATTCATTCTGGAAAGTATTTCAGGAAGCCTGAGAAGTTCATGTCCTCCTAGGACTCTAGCTACTCCTAGGAAATCATGACCAAGCCCCAACTTCCAGGAAGAGGCTTCTTGGGGGTAGGAAGACTGGGGAAGGTTATGAATTTGACCTTCCCAGAGTACTCTAGAGAGGGGAGGAAGTGACCTAGAACCACACACTCCATGACAGCACCTTCCTTATGCTCTCCGTACTGCCCGGTGAGAATGCCTGGCCCCACCGGCGTATTCCATGCCCAGCAAAACAGTCCTAGGAGAGTATATGCGACTTGCCCCAAGTCCCACCAAAGTGAGCGGCAGGGCTAGAATTCAACTCGCACCCCCTCAACCCCCAAGCCACACTGCAGTATATGATAAGTGCTCTGGGGCCATTTTTAAGTAGTTGTGAAAGTCAGATTATGCTTTTAATTGGGGAGTGATTCACTGAACCTCAGATGCCTTATCTATAAATCAGGGCTAATAACACCCCCTCACAAAGTTGCAGTGAATATTGAATGAGATAACATATGTGTGTCAAACATCCAGCACTTTTTCTGGAACACAGAACACTTGTAAAACATGAGAGCTATTATTTTTATTGTATTTGGGGAGTAGCAAGAAATGGGTGAGTTAGTTGAAGAGTGCACGTTGTTTTCTATGATCCAATACAGAGACAAATCAATGATCTTTGGGAATTGAAAAGAAGTGTTACAAATTGTCACCTTATCCAATTTGGACTTAACAAATCTTTAACCGAACCAACCAACAAAAGAGTGCTTTTTAGGGTCGGTTGTAAGATATTGGATGGGAATGTACTCAAGGCTGCTTTGAATGGAAAACCAATTTACAGAGTTATAAATACAAATACGAAAGGGATGGAAAAAAAAAAGAACATAATAGTCAACCTGCCAAGATCGTAAAAGGAAGGTGTCCATCCTTCATTCCACATGTTATGAGCACTTACTACGTGCTGAGAACTGCAACACTGTCCGTGCCCTTCTCAGAAAGGCATTTCTGGTGCCAGTGACTACATCTGAGACTCCCTGGGCATAGACAGGTCATAGCACATTTCTTTAATGACAGGTGAGACCATCCTAGAGGAACCAGTTTAGCCGAGGATAGTGACATAACTAAAAAGTTTCCATCAGTAACAGCTGCTTCTACCTAAGCAGTAATATTTTTAGGAAAGCTTTTGCAAGTACAATGCTACTGAAATCGTGACATTTGATGGTTTGAGCGTAGAATGCTAGAAAGATGTATTTATTCCTATCAATCGAAAAATGGGGAAGAAAAATGAGTGTTTTTTTCTTTGTTGTCTTCCTGCACTTATATAGCTGTCTGGGTTTGTAGAAGGAATATTAGAAAAATGTTTTGCAATTTCAAAGAGTATCTGTGTTAGGTAAGTACCCTTATTAATACCTTATATAAAAATTCACTCAAAATGAACCAAAGACCTAAACGTAAGACCTAAACTATAAAACTCTCAGAAGAAAACATAGGGCAAAAATTTTATGATGTTGGATTTGGTGGTAAATTCTTGGATATGACACCAAAGGTACAGATATGAAAATAAAAAATATACAGATTGGGCTGCATGAAAAATTTTAAAATTTGTACTACAAAAGACCCTACCAACAGAATAAAAAAGCAATCCACAGATGGGAAAAAACATTGCAAATCATATATCTGATAAGGGATTAATGTCCAGAATATATGGAGAACTCACAAAACTCAACAACAATAAAAACAACTTCAAAAAAGGGCAAAGGACTTGAATAGATATTTCTCCAAAGAAGATATACAAATGGCCCACAAGCACATGAAAAGATATTCAATATCATTATTCAACAGGGAAATACAAATCAAAACCACAATGCCCTGGATGGTGTGGCTCAATGAATTGAGTGCGGCCCGTGAACTGAAAGGTCGCTGGTTCAATTCCCAGTCAGGGCACATGCCCAGGTTGCCAGCCAGGTCTCCAGTTGAGGGTGGACAAGAGACAACCAATCAATGTATCACTCGCTCTCTTTCTCCCTCCCTTCCCCTGTCTCTAAAAATAAATAAATAAAATCTTTTTTAAAAAAACCACAATAACATACCACCTCACACTCTTTAATATTGCTGTTTAAAAAAAACCCAGAAAATGACAAGTGTTGACAAGGATGTAGAGAAATTGGAGCTTCTATGCATTGTTGGTGAGACTATAAAATGGTACCGCAGCTATGGAAAAATGTGGTGGTTTTCAAAAAGTTAAAAATAGACCTACCATTTGATCCAGCAAGGCCACTCAAAATCATCGAAAGCAAGGCCTTGAAGAGATATTTGCCTACCCATGTTCATAGCAGCCTTATTCACAATAGCTAAAATATGAAAGCAACCCCGGTGTCAACCGATGAGTGAACAGGTGAATGAAATGTGCTTTATATACATAATGCAGTATTATTCAGCCTTATAAAGGAAAAAAATTCTGACACATGCCACCACATGCATGAAACTTAAGACATTATTGTAAGTGAAATATGCCAATCACAAAAAGATAAATATGGTATGATTCTACTTGTGTGAGGTACTTAGAGTAGTCAAAATCAGACAGAAAGTACAATGGTGGTTGCCAGGGGTTCAGGAGGGAAGAGGGAAAGAGAAAATTACTGTCCAATGGGGACAGAGTTTCAGTTTTGCAAGATGAAAAGAATCCTGGGGATGAACGGTGGTATTGGCGCCACGTTACGAACGTACTTAATACTACTGAAGTGTGCGCTGAAAACTGGTTAAGACGGTAAATTTTATGTTAGAGTATTTTACCATAAAACGAGCTGGAAAAAAACAAAAACTGAAAATACTTGTGGTGAAACGCTGTATGAATCAAAGATAGAAGTAATTTTATGAAGTGAGACAGATCCAGGAAAAGCTTCTTAGAATTGGAATATGCCATAAGCCAGTGGTCCGAGGCTCTAGGAATCCATGAGCCAGAATGCTTTTTTTTCAATTAAGTAGTGTGGAGCCAATGAAAAGTTGACATTATATTTTGACAAATCGGAGCATGAAAAAACCCCTACCATCTACAATTATCAGTTTTCCACAAAAGACTTTTTATATCTATAAAATGACAAGAAGCCCTGGCCAGTGTGGCTCGGCTGGGCAGTCGTCCCACAAAGCCAAAGGTCGCCGGTTTGATTCCCAGTCAGGGCACATGCCTGGGTTGCAGATTCAGTCCCTGGTTGGGGTGCATACAAGAGGCAACGGAAAGAAGTTTCTCTCTCACATCAACGTTTCTCTCCCTCTCGTCCTCCGTCCCTTCCCCTCTCTCTAAAGTTAAGTAAATAAAATCTTTAAAAAATAAAGTTAAATTAAATTTTAAAATAAAATAAAAAAAATAAGTGGTAAGAAAATAAACTAAGAAATGGAGAGACTTCTTTCCGGGAAAGGTTAACAGACAGCCTTCACGCTGTGGCCTAAGGCTCTAGCCAATATCTGTGTTCTTTCCATCCATGCGCTGCTGCAGGGCGGCCTCTTCGCCCTCATGCATTGGGCGGGGTCATATGACTAGTTCTCACCAATGGACGTGCACAGGGGCTGCGTGCCATCGGTGAGCCAGCGGTTGAGGGAAGGGGTGACCTTTCTAGAAGGTCTTTCCCCTGGCCTAGAAGACGGCAGGGCCCCTGAATGGAAGGACCTCCAGTCCCAGAATGACCAGTGGAACAGTCCTCACCTTTGTGGACTATGAGAGGACTGAGAAATAGAACTTTATTTTATTAAGCTACTAATACTGGGGGTTGTTTGTTAGAGATGCATTATTATTTAGCTTAATGAATATACACAATTCATAAGTAAATATATCTGTACATCAATATATTATATTATATTATATTATATTATATTATATTATATTATATGCATTCATTTTTCTCATTGTTCTGTGAGCCAGTGAAAGCTTTATGAAAGGGCAAGTTTGGAAACCACTGCTATGCTGCCTGGATTTAGAAGTTTAAAAGCTACATTATTAGTAGAAGCTAATAAATTCAACTACTAAGAATCATCAGACTTTTTATCCTTTCAATTTTTAAATACTCTAGCATAAAATTTACTAGTTACTTTAAATTTAAATTTATTGCTAGAAAATAGTAAGGAATCAAATCATTGATTGGTGCAGAAGAATTAGTTCTCCTTGGTCTACATCAATCCATCTATGTTGATATTACTTAGCCCATAAGAATCATGCCGTTCGATTCAAGGTCTACTAAATTTTCTGGCTCAGGCACAGCACACAGAACAAAATTATCCAAGAGGGCCCATGAAAAGTCACTCTAAATATAAATGAGTACAAGCCAGGCGGTAACGTTATGAAGATATGCCCAAGAAGGAACTTTGTTAAACAGCTCCTAAGTAATATTTTTAGGGCAAAACCAATAAAGAAAACTTTCTTCAAGCCAAAGGTAATATATTTTAAAAGGAGATAAAGGTCAAATAGAATATAGGACATATGGTATCTGAATGTCAATTCTCAGTTTGACCCCGAAGATATTAATGAGAAGGAAGAGTAAGGTTTTTGTAGCCATACATGTATGTCCTGGCTAGCAGGCTACTGAACTGACATTGTTTTTAGTACTTCAGATTGGTTTTCAGTAATGTGACCATAGATACTTTGTAAAAATCAGTCTGAAATCAGTCTTTTGTCTGTCTAACGCTGTCTACGCTTTAGATGTCATATGTTGTCTAACATCTAAAAAGTCCCTGGTACCTTCAGTGATGGGGATATTAATGGAAACCTTCAGAGCAGGTTTAACACACACACAGGCACACAGGGTCAGTCTTGCTACATAAAAATGACAGCTCAGTTTTTGACCAAAGATTAGCATTACCCCACTGGATGACAGCAGGGACCACTAGTTATTCATCTGATACTCTTCTCAAATAGTATCAATACATATATGGACCGTTCTACAAACATGGCACCTTCAACGTTTCTTCATGAGTCATTGATTGAAAATGCCCTTAATTCACAGGACTTTGGTCTAAATGATTTATAATTGTGTCCAAAAATGTAAGCCATTTTCAAAGAGATAAAAATAGATGTTGAGAGGTGGAAGGAACTCTATACTTGGAGCCAGAAATTCTGTTTTTTTATTTGCCAGCTATGTGTTCTTGGCAACCAACTTTATAGCTCAGGGCCTTGGTTTCTTCATGCCATGGAGGTAGTACAAAGCACTGAGGATGTTGTGAGGATAAATGGGATAATGCATAAATACTATAATACATGGTATGATTATTTCTTAAATGTCACTTAAAGGCCTATTAATAGCCTTTAAAAGTAATTTCACACAAAGATTTCCCAAAATGTATGGATTCATGAAAGTTCATGGAATAAGTTTTTGTCTTCACAAAGGAGACAGTTCTCATTTGTTGTATTAGTCTTTGAATGTTGGTTAAAAACTCAGTCACACTATTACAATCTGAAGGATTCTTAAAAAGGTGATAGTTTGACAGGCTTTTACCATTCCCAGGTTTTTCTTTACTGCTTGCAAAGCACAGGAATGCTACAGAGACTAAAATGGGAGGGAGGTAGAGATTACAATGGAAAGTACCATGACAGGCATGTGAAGTTTCCTCTGGATGAGGCTCTGATTAAAGAATGGAAAATATTTTTGCAATAAAAATTCTTGTCATTAAGCCAAACACCTTTGTTATATTAGGTTCCTCTTGGGAGAGCTGAAGCCTCGTGGGCAAGCCACCTTATCTCTTTAGGGACTGACATCCATCTGTGACCAATAATCTCAGTGTGGATCTGAGTCCAGTGTGTGTAGGACTTAATTTTTGAAATAGATAAGTGTAGGGTCAAACTGCCCAGAAAGAATTAATATCTAAATGCCTTCATATTTGCCCCATGTTTTTAATAATGAGATTGTTCCTATTATATCATTAGCCTTTTTAAATTTTTTATTTATTTACCTTTTAGAGAGAGGGGAAGAGAGGTAGAAAGAAAGAGGAACATCGATGTGAGTGAGGGACATCGATTAGCTCCGTTCTATATGTACCCTGGCTGGGGACCACACCATGCCATGACTGGGGACCAAACCAGCAATCCAAGCATGTGCCCTTGCCAGGAATCGAACCAGTGACCTTTTGATTTATGGGACAATGCTCAACCAACTAAGCCACACCGGCAGGGACTGCCCAGGTTTTAAATCACAAAAGTACATATAGACACTGGCAAGCAGAGACAGGATTAAGCAGATGTCATAGGGGTTGCTTTGGGACATTTGTTGACCTGTCCCTAGGCCTGGTGCTGGTAAAGCCAGCCTTGGTCCTTCCTGCACACACTCAGGCCCAGCAGAGGGAGCCACAAACTGTGGATTGCTTGTAGTTCCAAACAGGTTGGCAAGGGCCAGTCACAAGCAGTATCATACACTGGCCTGCACCAGAGTCCCTCCAAAGAGGCCCAGGACAAATGTACCCAGTGGCCAGCTTCAGACATTTTGTTACCACCAAACCAGTATTACAAGACTTGTTAAAGGGCTTGCTAAAAGAATGAGGAGGAGGGGGAGAATGAGGAAGAGGAGGAGGAGGAGGGTCGAGGAGGGAGGAGGAATGTAGTTAAAAGAATAAAATGGCAATAGGTATGTACCTGTCGATAATCACTTTAAATGTAAACAGCTTAAATGCTCCAGCCGAAAAACATGGGTAGCTGAATGGATGCAAAAACAAAAACTACATACATATGTTGTGTACCAGAGACCCACTTCAGAACAAAATATACACACAGACTAAAAGAACAGGGATGTGAAAAGATATTTTCTGTGAATGGAAAGAAAAAAAAGCTGGAGTAATAGTACTTATATCTGACAAAATAGACTCAAAACAACAGCTATTGTAGGAGACAAAGAAGGACGCTTCATAGCGATAACGGGGGCAATCCAACAAGAGGATATAACCATCATAAACATTTATGCACTCAACACAGGAGCACCTAAATAGAGCAAGCAAATAGTAACAGATATAAAAGAAGAGACAATAGTAATACAGTCACAGTAAGGACTTTAACACCCCATTGTCATCAATGGATAGATCTTCCAGACAGGGAATCAACAAGGAAACAACTGCCTTAAATGACACACTAGAGCAGATGGATTTAATTGATAGCTTCAGATCCTTTCACTCCAAAGCAGCAGAATATACATTCTTTTCAAGGGCACACAAAACATTTTTTTAGGATAGACCACATCTTAGGACTCAAAACAAGTATCAATAAATTTAAGAAGATTGAAATCATATCAAGCATCCTCTCTGAACATAATGCGATGAAAGTAGAAATCAATGACAAGAAAAAAACTAAAGAAAATACAAAGTCTTGGGGGTTAAATAATGTGGTGCTAAACAATGAATGGATCAACAACGAAATCAAGGAAGAAATCAAAAGATACCTTGAAACAAATGAAGACGAGAACAAAACAACTCAAAACCTATGGGATACAGTGAAGGCAGTCCTGAGAGGGAAATTCATAGCATTATAGTCCTATCTCAAGAAACAAGAAAAAGCTCAAATGAACAATCTAACTTTATACTTAAAAGAACTAGAAAAGAACAGCCAAGAAAACCCAAAGTGAGTAGAGGAAGAAAATAATAAAGATCAGAGCAGTAATAAACAAACTAGAGTCTAAAAAAACAATACGAATGATCAATGAAATCAAAAGTTGGTTCTTTGAAAACATAAACAAGGCTGACAAACCTTTAACCAGATTCATTAAGAAAAAATGAGTGAGGACCCAAATAAATAAAATCAAAAATGAAAGAGGAGAAGTAACCACTGACCCTGCAGAAGTACAAGAGATTGTAAGAAAATATAATAACAATTATATGCCAACAAATTGAACATTCTGGGTGAAATGGAGAAATTCCTAGAAATATAAAATCTTCCCAAACTGAATCAGAAAAAATCAGAAAATCTGAATAGCCAGATCACAGCTAGGAAAATTGAAATAATAATTAAAAAAACAAACCCAAAAGTAAAAGTCCTAACCAAAAGGCCTCACAGGTGAATTTTACCCAACATTCAGAGAACTAACACCTATCCTTCTCGAGTTATTACAAAAATTCAACAGGAGGGAAGGCTCCCAAGCTCACTTGGCCAGTGTTATCCTGATTCCAAAACTAGATAAAGACGCTACAAAGAAAGAAAATTATATCCAATGTCCCGGATAAACATAGGTGCTAAAATCCTCAATAAAATATTAATAAACTGAATTCAGTAATACATTAAAAAAATCATATACCACCATCAAATGGGGTTCATTCTGGAGGTGCAAAGATGGTACAATATCCACAAATCAATAAACATGGTACACCACATAAACAAAATAAAGGATAAAAACCACATGATCATATCAATAGATGCAGAAAAAGCATTTGATTAAATCCAGCCCCCGTTTGTGATAAAACTCTCAGTAAAGTGAGAATAGAGGGAGCATACCTCAACATAATAAAGGTCATATATGACAAACCCACAGCCAACGTCACACTCAATGAGCAAAAGCTACAAGTGTTTCCATTAAGATTAGGAACAAAACAGGTTTGTTCACTTTCATCATTCTAATTCAGCATAGTACTGGAAGTCCTACGCACAACGATCAGGTAAGAAGAAATAAAGGTCATCCAAATTGAAATGGATGAAGTAAAACGGTCATTATTTGCAGATGACATGGTACTGTATATAGGAAATCATAAATATTCCACCACAAAACTATTAGAATAAATGAATTCAGTAAAGCAGCAGGATATGAAATAAATATCCAGAAATCAGTTGCATTCTTATATACCAATAATGAACTATCAGAATGGGAAACTAAGAAAACAATGCCATTCACAATTGTTTCAAAAAATAAAATGAAATACCTAGCAATAAGTTTAACCACGGATATAAAAGACCTGCACTCAAAAAAGTATAAGACACTGAAGAAAGAAATTGAAAAAGATACAAATAAATGGAGGCATATACCATACTATGTTCATGAATAGGAAGAATTAACATCATTAAAATGTCTATACTACCCAAAGCAATTTGTGGATTCAATGCAATTCTTATCAAGATACCAGCAGTGTATTTCACAGAGCTAGAACAAATATTCCAAAAATTTTTATGGAACCAAAAAAGACCCTGAATACTAGCAGCAATCCCGAGAAAGAAGACCAAAATTGGAGGAATCTCACTACCTGATATCAAACTATAGTAATCAAAACAGTAAGGTACTGGCATCAAAAAAGACATAAAGATCAATGGAACAGAACAGAAAGCCCAGAAATAAACCCAAACCTTTATGGTCAATTAATATTTGATAAAGGAGACAAAAACTTACAGTAGGGTAGAGACAGTCTATTCAATAAATGGTGTTGGGAAAATTGCCAAAAAATGAATTGAAGACTTAAATGTTAGACTCAAAACTATAAAAACACTAGAAGAAAACATACGCAGTAAAATCTTGGACATTTCTTGTAGCGATATTTTTTGGGTAATATTGCCTCGGGCAGGGGAACAAAAGTAAAAATAAGCAAAAGGGACTATATCAAACTAAAAAGTTTTTGCACAGCAAAGGAAACCATCAACAAAAGAAAAGACAATTCACTGAATAGGAGAACATATTTGTCAATGATGCATCTGATAAGGGGTTAATATCCAAAATGTATAAAGAACTTACGAAGCTCAACAGCAAAAAACCCAAACAATCCAATTTAAAAAATGGACAAAGGATCTGAATGGAAATTTCTCCAAAGAGGATGTACAGATGGTCAATAAGCATATGAAAAGATGCTCAACATCATTAATCATCAGAGAGATGCAAATTAAAACCACAATGAGATACCACCTTGTACCTGTTGGTATGGCCATCATCAATAAATCAACCACCAACAAGTGCTGGCCAGGATGTGGAGAAAAGGGAACCCTCATGCACTGTTGGTGGGAATGCAGGTTCGAGCAGCCACTGTGGAACGCAGTATGGAGATACCTCAAAAAATTAAAACTAGAACTGCCTTCTAGTGACCCAGCGATTCCAGTTCTGGGAATATATCCAAAGAAACTTGAAGCACTATTTCAAGAGTATGTGTGCCCGCTATGTTCACTGCAGCATTATTCACAACAGCCAAGATCTGGAAGCAGCCCAAATGTCCATCAGTCGATGAGTGGATAAAAAAGCTGTGGTACATTCACACAATGGAACACTTCTTGGCTGTACAAAAGAAGGAAATCTTACCCTTTGTGACAACATGGATGGCTCTAAAGAACATTACACTAAGTGAAGTAAACCAGTCAGAGGAAGACAAGTACCACATGATTTCACTCATATGTGGAATCTAATGGGCAAAATGAGCCAATGAGCAACATAGTGACAGATTCATAGATAAAATGCAAGCTGACAGCTGTCAGGTGGAGGGTGTTGGATGGGGAAGTGGAGGGATTGAGCAAAAAGAAAAAAAAGAGAAAAAACTCACAGACACAAACAACAGTGTGGGGATGACCAGGGGGAAGAGGGGGGAAGGTATAGGGGGTTAAATGCTGATGGATGGAGACTTGACTTGGGATGGTAAACACATAATACTATGTACGGGTGATGTGTTGTAATTAAATAAAAATCTGCCATAATCATACTTTATTTCTGAGCCTATCTTTTTAGTCTTTTTTTCTATGTATATACATACAGGGCGGGGCAAAAGTAGACTCACAGTTGTTCATATGGAAGGTGACACCATAATTAATAAACAAGAATACAAGAATAAACTCGCATACTCACAACTGTAAACCTACTTTTGGCCCACCTGTACTTATATGTTAATATGTATAAATATGTAATACACACTTTTAATGAGCTTATATTTACGAACTGCTACAAACTGGCTTTACAATTTAATCTATTATGAACATTGACCTCATCAATAAACATTCCCCTACTGAACAATTGGAAATAGCTGTAGAATAGCTCACTGCAGTGGGTTTGCTGTGGTCTGACCCAGGGACTCAGGGAGCTCTTCCCTGGGTCCCGGCTGGGTCAGCACTTCCCTGCACCTCTGTGCTCTAGAGGGTCGTGCATTTTGGTGATAACAACCCATGGCGGCACCCACTGGCATCCTCTGCTGGGCCCACTATGTGTTCCCTGTGCCGTCCCATGGGGTTCAGCAGAACCGGCAGCCCCAGCCCATCATGCCCAAGGACTTTGACAATCTGGAGCTGGCCCTCGAGAGTGAAAGTGCGAGGGTGGGACACCTGCGGCTGTGGCCACCCTGCACATCAAAGGAGGCAGCCTGGCCAGGAGTCAATACCAAGGGCTCTGGTGCCAGGCAGACTGGGTCTAAAGCCCTGCCCTATGAGGCACCAGCTGTAGGACCTTGGGAAAGGTGTCTCACCACTCTGGGTGAGAGAAGGGAATAATAACAGTGCCTACTTTGTAGAGGTTTTGGTGATAACGCAGTAAGAAATTCATGCAAAGCTTGGCATAATGCCTGGCAAACAGTAAGAGCTCAGTACATGTCCGTCGTTTTCATCATCATCCCCTCGGTGTTCCCGTGAAGGTAGGAAGTCTGACGAGAGAGCAAGGGGGGATGAGAAGAATCACAATGAGAATCTAGGGAAGATCCTGGTGATGGTGGTGGGAGGGGCTGTGTGATGGCTAATTTTATGTGTTAACTAGGTAAGGCCACGGTGCCCAGCTATGTGGTCAAAGGACAGTCTGGATGTCACTGTGAAGGTATTTTTTTAAAGATGTGATTCACATTTAAAGCAGTAGACTTTGAATAAAGCAGATTGTCCTCCATAATGTAGGTGGGCCCCATCCAATCAGTTGAAGGCCTCCAGAGGGAAAAAAAGCCCCCCACCCCCACCCCACGGAAGGGGAAATTCTATGCCCAGGCAGCCTTTGAACTTGAACTACATCAACTATTCCCTGGGTCTTCAGCTTGTCAGCCTGCTCTGAAGATTTCGGATTTCCCAGCTCCCACAATCATGGGAGCCTATAGAGATATTTAGAGATACATGATATAGGTATCCTGCTTGTTCTGGTTCTCTGGGGAACCCTAACAAATGCAGGGTGTTCTGTAAAGCGTAGGGATAGCAGAGATGGGTACAGTGGAGAAGAATGCTCAGGGAAGGTCCATGAAGGAGGAAACAGAAAAAGGGATTATTGGATATATTCCGAGCAGGAACGATGTCTTACTTATCTTTGTGGCCTTAACACAGTTTCTGGTGTATAAGCATCAAATTAAAAAAAAAAAAATGGAGAGAGAATGAGGGAGGGAGAAAGGGAGAAAGAAAGGGAAGGAGGGAGGGAAAAAGGAGGTCCCAGGGGAGGCAGGAGGGAAGACTCTGCTCTAGTTGTCCTTTTCTCTTTCTAATCCTTCAAATACTGCCTGAAGCACTCCTTTCTGCATACTTTAAAAATCAAGCAACAGGCACAAATCTCTTACCATTTTGCCCCAAACCGTTTACTTCGTCAGACATTTCTCTCATTGATATCACTTGGAGGTCTAGCCAACAATATCTCCTTTTTAAATTAAAGTGTTTAGCCTGGACTCTGTCTTGGCACAGCCGTAACACTCTGCTTTCTTCATGGATTGGTTGGGGAGATGGGACCTGGAAGATGAATGCTCAGATTGCTGGGTAATTACATCCTGACCACCAGAATTCCCCCCTGTGGTTTCAATCGGATCCATGCATTTTTTTTCTGTCCCCGGCATGTGCTGGAGTCACCCACAAAGCAGCCACATTCCTGCGCAGGGTACAGGGGCTGTGTCCCCAGGATAATGTCCCATCTGAGACAACCGCTGGAGGGTCTTTTGGAGTGAAAGGAGAAGCAAAAGGCGATGGGTTATCGAGTGATTATGTCAGTTTCGTGTGTTCTCAGGACTGAATCGAGGCTGGGTGTTCTCTTCGGTGGTGAGATTGCAGCAGCCTGGGAAGGCTTTGATGCTCAGAGAGAGTCAGAGTGTCAGCCTTTCAGTTAAGATGTGACTTGGTTTAGATAACTACGTGCCCCTGTAAAGGGGGCTCCTTAAGGTGGAATCAGATATGTCTTAGTGTAAAGTTTTCATAATGGAAAGATGAGAAGAGAAGGCATTGAAACTCAAGAGAGGAGAAAACGTACCTGAAAATAAACCTTGTGTATTTATTTTATAATTTGTCCTAGAACCATTCTCACGCACTCACTCATTCAGAAACTTATCCCTGTCTTTGTTGAGAGTCTATCTTATGCAAGGCACCTGGTGGAGCTCACGAGGGGTACAAGGTAAAGGTACAAAAGTGTAAAGGAGCTTGGATACCACTTTTTACATTGATAAAGGAAGTTCTGGAGAGTTCTCAATGTTACTTCCAAGCAAGTCAGCGTTGAAAAGTAAGTGACATTTGTGTTCTTTTTTCCCTCTCCCGGCTTTTATTCCTCTTTGCCTAGGCATTCCGCAGACACACCTCTTTGAGAGTTTCATTTACTGCCTGCCTAGAACCTGCACTGAATTGTTAATTTCCACTCCAGTCCAAACTCACCTGACATAGGCCCTATTTCACCTGGAAAATAACTATAGTAAACAATTTCCTCTTACAGGGCTTAACTGACAGTGTGATGGGTCCCCCACATCAAATCCCCCTTCCCCTACCTGTGGAGAGAATTGCGAATGACAAGCCGTTACATGTGACTGAGAGCAGAGGCCTCTGGGAGATGCGGTATGTCTCAGACCCTGTTTTGTAAGACATGAGTTTTGGGAGATATTCACAGGTACTCTATAAATAATTTTTTTATATTGAATGAGCATGGGAAACATAACATATTCTATCCTCCCTTAGAAATTCCCAAGAAACATTAGCATAGTGAAGGTTTAATATCCTGCAGTAAGAAAAAAGATACATTTAATTTACTTTAACTTAATAGTAATCCCAGATGAAAAAAGTGTTTTCTTATGGGGTGATGGCCCGGAGAACACTAGTTCAGAAAGTACACACCTAAGCTAATGAAGTGAAGAGAAAATGTGGCAATGGAAGGATTTCAGATGACTCCAAAGAGTAGTGAGTAGAAATGTCTAGGACTGGGGAGGGTTGGTTGGAGGACAGGAAGGGGCTCTGACCCCATTACATGGTGTTGCACCACCGCGGCAAAAGATGCTCACCGTTTTCCTGCGTCTCCTGGCCCACTTGCCCCTCCTCTATCGGGATCTTTCCAGTACTTTGGGGTCCCCCTTCGTTCAGTCTGTCGGCTTCTCACTCAGAGAAAGTTCTGTAGAGAAGGTCTTGCTCCGTCCACGCTGCTGCTCTCAGACCACCGCTCTCTGCACCTCTGCTCGCTGGTACCAGCTCCGGTTTCAGGTGGCTTAGTGGAGGAGGGGCTTAATTTTCTTGATTGTTTGGCTCGGTTCCCTTCCCGCGTTGTCACATATTAACAATGGAGCAAGGCTATGCCCTGTTGCAAAGATTCCACAAACACAGAACCCTAGCTTCGTTTTAAAATATATACATACTGTACTACTTTAAAAGAAACTATAATGAGCATGCGCTCTAATTTGCCATGCACCGGATTTTAACATATTAGAGACCACCACTACGGTGGCTCGTATGGCTCGGTGAGCTTGGTTTAGTTCAGTCCTGGAAATTGCATTTCTCTTCATGTCTCCGTGTCTGTGTTTGGATGTCTTATCAATATGCCTTTGAACAGAGGTTGTAGCTCTGCCCCGATCTGTTCTTGAATTCAGACCTGTGCCTGTGCCCTAGGGTGAATTCTTCCAAGTGCCTCCTCCTCCTGAACATGGGAGTAACGGTGTTCCATTAAATGCTGGACAAGGTTTGGGGTGCATGTGTTCAGCACGTGCTCACTTTACGGGGCGGAAATCAGTTGTACAATGACAAGTAGATGTGTAATGCATTGCGTTATGAAAGTATCACAGTAGAGCAGTTTTAATGAATTAAGTTTCTATGCTTTGACCTTCGTCTTTACAAATGTTATACATATACATGTATGTGTGTGTGAGAGTTTATGTTTATGTTTCTGAAAATAAACCTCGTGTGTTTATTTTATCATTTGTCCTCTAACTATTCTCATTCACGCACTCACTCATTCAGAAACTTATCCTCATCTTTGTTGTCATCCCCGTATTTGTCTGCTCTCAAGTGGGGTGAAATGACAATGTTCATAACAAGAAAAACCATCAAAATAATAATGATGAGTCTGGCCAGAAAGAAGCACCTGCCCAGAAAATGAGGCCACGTGTGGAACGCTTTCTCATAAATTCATGCAACAACAAGAAGAATGGTGATAATTATTTGTCATTGGGGTTCACCTTTTATGGTGCTAAAAGTTACTGGATGTACTTCATGCAGTAAAAATTTGCAAAATAGTCTGTGATGCCTGCCAAGTTACGGTGGTATTTTGAAACAGGGTATAGTGAGAATAAGAATAAGGCTATTGACACCTTCCCCCTTACCGTCTTGAGATTACGGTTCCTAGAAAACTGAAAAAGAACTAAAACTGAATCTGGCAATGAAAGTCCACATGCAGCACCATTCAAAGTAGATGTGCTCCGTGAAAGAGAATGGAATGTTCTGTCAAGGACAACAGTGGTAAACGTTCCATTACTGACGATGCAACTGGCTGCTATAAAAATTTTACCGCTACCATTGTATGCATGTATATATATGTATATACTATATATACGTATACATATAGATAGCATGTGAATATTTATAGCTCGAATAGCGTGGAATGCAGGGATGAACCCCTAGTACGCTTGATGAATTCATCCAAAGGCTGAGATTTGTGAAATCTTTATAGACCTAGTGGACAAGGCTCGGCTTCGCTTGCCTTGGTATTATAAGCGCATGGAGAAAATACAAGAAAGAATTATTACCTTCTAAAATTTTCGACATGTATATAACAGAAGAAGAAACTGTTGTCTGTTTAGATCAGTTTTTGATACACCATCAAATAAATTGGCAAAAATAAAAGCTAGCTGAACCAACAGTGGGAACACAGTGGCAGGGAAAAGAACTGTGTTTCGGAAGCAAAGTTATTTTAGTGTTCGTTGTACATTGAGCAGATGTGCACTAGCTATTGATAAGATGACGACTTCTTTCAGGACTACATTGAACAAGGCCATACAAATTGTCAATTTTATTAAGAAATGATAGTTACATTGTAAACTTTCATGTTTGGTATGAACAGTATGAATATCAATTCTAAAATTTACTTTTTCACGCCAAATGTCAACGCCACGTGAGATAAGAAATCACTGGCGTGTGTGCGTGCTTATTGTCGTTGGTAAAGAAACTCCATGACTGCATTACCGTTCAAGTATAACAAAGGCGGGCCACTGTAGTTTTGTAAATACATATCATAGGTTTTATTTTTTTAGAGCATTCTGAGGTTTACAGAAAAAGCTGAGCAGAAAGTACAGTTTCCCCAATGACCCTTCTCCCCAACACACACGCAGTTTCCCCTCATCTTAACACGTTGCGCTGGTGTGGCCCACTTCTTAGCACTGATGGACCGACATTGATCCACTATTATTAACTCAAGTCCACAGTTTACATTCGGGTTCGCTCTTTGTTTTGTACAGTTCAGTGGGTTTTGATACATATGTGGTGTCGTGCGTTCCTCATTACAGCGTCATATGGAGCAGTGTCACCCCTAGGACCACTTTAGTTCTAATAACCTGAAAGAGCCCACTTGGGAAACCAGAGTAACGTTGTGGCCTCGCTCACAGCCACAGACAAAGCACCAGCGACCAAAATGAAACACATTGCATTCCCGTTCAACACATTTCTGCTCAACACATTTTACTCAATACCAACTAAATATTCCTGCTTTGATCCTGAGAATGAGGGAAGAGGAAGGGGGTGGAAAGTGATGAGGCAGGAGGAAAGGAGCTAAGCAGAGCACGGGACAGCCCTAGAGGAGCTCAGCTCCCAACTGGGCCACCCCCCGAGTGGGGGGACCCTCCCGCCCCCGCTGGCTTGGGTTCCCGGTTCATAAAGCAAGGGGGCAGGACGCCACGGTTGCAAAAATGTTTTCTCTGAACCCCAGGATTTCCTGTGCTGACTGCCTTTGGAGAATTCAAGGACTTTTTTTAAAAAAAGGACTAAGAACACATAAATATAGAGATTTCTATTTTGGATTTTACCATTGTAGTCAGTAAATAACATGAGTGCGTTATAGCTAAAACAAAAAGTGATAACAATTCAGATTATTTGTAGATAAGAATCAGTAAATGCAATTCTCTTCATCTCCTTTCAGTACCTGAACAAAGCTTATAAAAGAACGTTCTGTTTGGAATGGAAAGAAAACTTGATATTAACCGTGCAGAGGTTCATAGAATGTGGGCCTTTTATTTGATACCAATTTGTCTTCTTATTTTCACAGAACCACACTAAAGTTGGTTAGTGCTTCCGAGCACAAAAATGGCAGGGAGAGCAGTTTGGGTTGTAAGTGCCTGTTGATTTATTCTGAAACCCTAGGTTCTAGATTGACTACATTATTTAAAATTATCCACTTGGGGGAGAACAGAGTCTCCTAGAAAGAGCGAGACATGAAGGGGGACCAGGGAAAAGAACGTGGTAGTTGGAGAGGGCAAGTACCAACTACCAACCCAGGCTTTTTGGAGAAATCTGAGAAGAGGTTTCTCAAAGCCCTGGCATGCTGTGGCGGGGGCAGTCTTTTGTCATTGTTGGGTGTTAATCTTCTTTGTTTTGTTTGGACATCCATGACCTTGCATGTGTGTAGAAGGGAACTGTTAGGAACTTCGACCAGGTTTGGATAAAGTGACAGCACCCACCAGTTTCCTTGGTTGACCCTTAGGGAAGTGAATCCTATAAGGCACTTGTTCAATACCCGAAATGTTCAGAACCAATCACTAAAGGGACCTGTAGTGAGTTTTTGCTCCCCTGGCTTTATCTCTGTTCCAATTCTATTGTACTTTGAGCTACACAGAACCTTAAAAATAATAAAGATTTTTTCTTGATAACCTCTACTCTGGGTTGTAACTAAACAGTGTGATTTTAGCACGTAGCCCCAGTTTTGTCCACTGTATTTTATTTTGTTCAGCTTTACACTTTGTTCACTGATGTCCTGCAAACATTCGTCAGCGATGGCTGCGGTGGCGTGGTGAACCCCCACGGCCTTTGTTTCCTTGCAGAGCGCGGTTGAAATCATTTGGAAGAGTTTCTCTTCTTCAGGGGCCTGGGAAAGAATGATGAATGGCTCCCTTGTTCTGACTCATCATTCGGTTTCCTACAAGGGAAAAAAACTGACAGACAGCTGCTAATCTCTGTGCTTTCACAAACCCCACCTTGCTCTCCAGTAAGATCACTCACTGCTGTGGAAAACACGTGCCACGGAGGTGAAGCAGAGTTTCACATTATTCATTAGGCTCGAGTCCTCATTAGTACCTTCTTTATAAAATAAACACTAGGCTCTGCAGACACAGGGAACAAGAGCCCACTTCATACCAAGTACAATGACAAATGTCTCCTGTGGCCCCAGATTTCAACTCTTAACATCTGTGATCTCCCCATCGCCATGGCAACATAAAGTAAATAATAAAAATAGTTCAAATCCAGGAAAACCACAGCGGGGAATGTCTGTCCTGAAAGGGCTTCACATGTATTCACATGCCAGCAAGACGGCCCACGTGAAACAGTCGATCGATA